>JAMKQA010104109.1:0-11835 GCA_024699735.1 Posidonia australis | reverse complement strand
CCAGGGTCTGCTGCGCCCGGCCCGGGCCCGACCGGGCCGGCCCGGCCCAGCCCGGTTTCCATGTCTACCCCCCACCCTCTCTCTTTCTCAAAAAAAGCAAAAAAAAACTCAATGTCGTTCAGATTTTCTATGTTGCTGCATGTTTTTCTTCGGTATACGTGCAATAAAAGGTAAATTACAAAATATTGGTTTTTTGATATACTTAAATAAGTTCGTACATTATATTCTACGTTTTTTTTCTCTCTAAACATGAAAAACACAAATGAAACAGAAAATTGCAGTTTAAAAGCATCCAGATTTTCTATTGTGTTTTTTCATAGCTACTAAAAACTAGCCATGCAGCACCGGGCAATTAAATGTGATATGTGGTTCAGTTCAGTAGTTTGGTCTCCTTGTTGCTGCAGGGTCTGTGGCAACTGGCAAACACTTCTCTCGGAATTCAGCACTCCATATATAGGAAATAAATAAATAAATATATATATATATATATATATATCTTGCATGTACATGTTCACTGATCGATGTCTGCAACAAAATCAAAGACGTAAGACGAGGGTATATGTTGTACCAGTTTCCACTGTAGCTTGCGATTTCCCTTGTAGTTTCTACAAGCCTGTGAATCTGTCACAACACCGGAAGGGAAATTTTATTCGTTAGTTATAGCAAACGTTGTATGTACTACGACCTGCTCCTTTGCTTGCTTCTGGGTATACGTCTTTACTACAGTACTACAGCAGAAACCCTTCAAAAAAAAAAAAGAGTACAGCAGAAACGCATTCATTCATCTTGCTTCATGTTCTAATCCCATAATCTAAATCTTATGCGTTTCTTAACTCCGGTAACATAAGGATTCTCTCTTCGTTGTATCATCATCATGGTGTTGGACCGACCATGGTCTCATTTATGATTCATAATTTCATATTGACCTGTTGCTTGATATTACCTTGGACACAATACGATTGTCACCGTGGAGAAATTTCAGTCTTCCATGCATCTCTCTCTCTCTCTCTCTCTCTCTTTTTTTGAAAGTAGTTTCCATGCATCACATTTGTCGAGGGATCTTGTGAGTTGAAAACTCGTCGAGAGGAGAGAATTTTTTTTCCCCTGGCACGCAGGAACATGTTGTTGACAGCGAGAGCAGAACCACTGACAGAGGACAGGTTTTCAGGATATTGTCACCACTTTTGCATGAAAATGTATTGATTAACCCTGCATAAGCTACTGTCAATTATGTCCCTATTTTAAGTGTTTGCTCGTTTGAAAAGAGTATATATCCATAGAACCCCAACCATGCATATATCCTCCATTCCTCATAAATGTCTTAAGTTCGTTAGAGATAGAGAGAGAGATGACTGGTGACTCCGTGACTGGTGATCGATGAGGGAGCAAGAAGCATGAAAAGGGGGAAGGCTAGGGGAAGAGACAAGGCACTGGAAGACGAGGCACGGCGCTCCCCAACAGAGCAAATTCCTCGGAAACAAAGACCACATGAACTATTTTTAAGGACGAGAATCGATCTACGTCTACTGTTCTTGGCAAAGTGGATGCGCATGCACACGTGAGAGAGAAATAAATTTGGTGTTCTCGATGAAGAAAGGACAAGCTCTGAGGTTTAGAGTTTCTTTTTTTTTTTTTTTGGGAAGTAGTCAAATCCGAGGTTTAGAGTTCACATATATATGAGTTTCTTTCCCTTGTTTTAGCTGTTCTTGTTTGTCTCGTACCATACTTGATACTCCTGTGCTTTATATATTGGGCCCATGCATCCTTTGTAGGAGGATATGTATACGCATCGCATATCAGTAGCAGTAGCACTAGTGAATATCTTCTCGTCCTCTATCTTGTCATCCCATTTCTGCAAGTTCTTCTACTGCTCGTCGAACTGATCATCTCAGGTAATCAACATAGTTAGTTTCGATAATATGCACTTAATGGATTTAGTTTTCTATTTAATTGCTATGCACTCAGAAGCTGTGAATTCTCTGGAGTTTACGTATGTTTCAATTCATGTTTTTCTTATTTTGTTGTTTAGGTTGCATAAGCACTAATCAGGTTAGTAGCCGAAGAGATTTGACTTGTAGAACGAGGTATGCTCGAAACTAAAATAATGTTTTTACATCTGCCGAATAGATTTGTCCTTTTCCATCGTATTAATGTTGGATGAACTTGATCAAGGCCGCAGAGCTGATCTGTTTGTATACTCGGGAAGAAGAGAGGTTTTAGATCATATGACGTTTGACAGAAAGAAGGTACAACCTTGGCGTTCCAAAGCAGGAAATGGTGGAATGGAATGCAGTTCATGGTTTCCATTTGTCCTAGTGACCAAGTTTCTTCAGAAGTTTTACTTTCTATATTAATTTGATGATTCAACTCACCAATATTGCACAGGTGTTGGGATTTAGGGAGAAGAAAGAAACCAGCAATAAAGCATCTGATGAAGGCTTCTCCAAGTCCTCTGGTAAGTTTCTAGCAATGTCCTTTTCAGCATTTTAATTTAGAAAATGCTGCTTTTAAATGTAATAAGAGTCCTTTTCCAGAGAAGTAAGGATATGAGATAAGATTCACTCATCTTTCTCACGGGAGAATGTGGAATTAATTAAATATTTGAACGGTGGAAATAGGCTGATAGTATTTGTCCTGGAAAATGTAGAATATATAGCAAATTTTTTTTTTTTACATCAAAATACTTGAGCTTGCCATCGACCAAACTTGCATGGCCATAATGCAAACTTCATAGAAGTATTCACTGAACGAATTATGTCTAAATAATACGTGTATATATTGATAAAATGATGATACTAACTTCACATGTCTGAGCAGTTTCTCGATAAGGGCAATCAAAAGATTAAAGAAGACTAATCATGATTAAAGAGGAATGAATGAAGGCAATCCATTGAATGAGAAAGTACTCAACGATGTGATCGATGATTTTTTTCAGTAAAGAGACTCCCCAACTTATGACTGCTCAAAAGAAAAAACTGTATGTTGTGACTTTTAATATCGAGAACAACGATTTGAAAAGGAAGCGAAACTGAAAGAAACAAACGGTGACACCTAATTATCGTTTATTTCCAAAGAAAACACGTTCGTCTATTTTTCATGCACGTAATTATCTTCCATTAAACTTATGCAGTTATACATAAGGCTCGGTTCATAAGCTGTTCGTTTGCATTAGATTAGATATATAACTTTCAAGTCAAACAAGAAATCGTGATTTTTTTTTATATAAATGAAATTGATAGTTGATAGCTGACTTCTTTTTTTTTGGGTGTGTGTCAGGTGGTTATTCCGATTGCTAGGTCATTCCTCTAATTTTTCTTAATTTGGTTAATAGTGTGTTGGTTAGGTCCCTAATTTTGAAAAAAAAAAAATGAAGTCAACTGAATCAACATCCACGCGTAATTAGTTTGCTTGATTGCATGGGCGCAAGCAAGTACGTCAGAGTCGTGGTGAAATCACACGTAAAAATTAGGTTAGGTTTTTGAGTTTGGATGACCAAAGTGACCTAAAATATTATAATTAGAGGAATGACCTAGCAAGTCCACGACGTAAACAGTTAATTTAATTCTCTCATTAATTTCTTCATATGATTCTGTATTCATGCATGCATATGTAAAGCTTGAAATTCCATATCGATCACGCACTGTTTTTCTTTAAGGCACATTAATTGCAGACCAAGTATATTAATTCAAGTTATTACAAAAACTTTTAGTTTAAATCCTGTGTATATTTAAAATCAATAGCATCTATGTTTCCAAAAAAAAATAATCAATGACATCTTTGCAGGAGTGTCTGAAGTATATTTATTGTGTAACGTGTATCCAATGGTTTCACAATTAAAAGTCCTTGATAACGAAATTTTAGTTTATAGGAATTTTAAATTACTATGTTAGATATAACGTATACACAAACATTAATATGACAGCTAAATCATTTAAAAGCCGACGGACTTAATTAATTACTTACTTAGGTGCTAGACCCATTCCATGTTTCCTGATGTTATTGACATAGATATGTTTTACGTAGTTTTAAAGATCCATGAGATATGCTTGTTAACGTAGTAACACCAATGATATACTACATCAATTATCTCATTGACCCAACTTGAGTAACAATCAATTATCTCTGAGCATCAAAAGCTCGAACTCGGCTTGGTTAAGAGGCATAATATCCACGTGTCACCATAGATTTCGATGATTACCAGAAACTTTTCATCATGAATATTAATTCAAACATATACACGATGATGAAATTTACAACTGCTAGTAGGTAATAGGGATTTCTGGATTTTTTTTTTTTTTTTTTTAAATCGGTATGCATATATTTTTTCCTTACGGTCCGTGAGATTCGAATCTGGAAAGGAGTTAAAAGTTTCACTCCTCTTAACCAACTACATCATGATAGTTGGTTGATTTCTGGATTTTGTTGATGGGGAAGTTTGAGGCTTCCACCAATAAGGCAAAAGCACAGGGGTTAGAAACAGAAATTGGCTAAGATCTGCCCCTTTTCCCTTTTTTTTTTTTTTTTTTTTTTTGCGTTTTGACGCCAAAAATTTGATTCGCTCGGGTGGCACGGAGCGACTGGTCATGGCAACACCCGAGCGATTCCCGCTCCATTCCAATGGATTGATTCCTCGGGTGTTAGATGGCGACAATCACCACAGACCTCCTGGCGACTCTCATGATCCTCCCTCCTCCAGCTTTTCCTATTTCCGATCATATACTTAACCACTTTTGGTTTCAGGAGGCCGTTCTCCTGCAACGTCGATGAGGAGCCTGAATTGCGGTGGACGTGGTGGATCCGCCATCACGCCGGCCATCTCTGAGTCGCGCCAATTCAGGTCTTCTTATATCGACCACTCTGTTGTTCTTGATCACCAATTCAGGTCTTCTTCATGTTGCTGTAATTCTTGGTTTTGGTAATCTGTTTTGTCGCTTGCTTGCTTGCTTCGTTTTAGGGTATTTGTTGCTACTTGGAATGTTGGAGGAAGGCCCCCTCATGATGGGATGAACCTGTACAATCTTCTACTCCCTCCCGAGGACCGGTCCGATATCTACGTTTTCGGGTAATGCTTGGTTACCATTTTCTTGTTGAAACGTTGCCTCCTTTTTCTTTATGTATTTATGATTGTATTGCCTGCCTTTGAAATTCTTCTGCTTGGCAAGGTGAGACTGCGAATTTTACCCAACGGGGCAACGTTTTGAATCGTTTGCACCACCCAGCAAGGTTGTATCGCATGTAAGAGATTATGAGGAAAAAGGAGAGAAGGGGACCTCATGGACCAGTTCTTTTCCCTACATTAGGATGTTTGGGATGGAAGATGAAGAAGAGGGAATGACAAGAAACAAAGGGAAATCGGAATTCTTGTTCTTATGGACCACAAGCTTTCCGTTTGTACCTATTCTCATCTGTAGTGTGATAACGTAGGAGAGTTTTCACCTTATTTGGACCATAGTGGAGGCTATATGATCTTAATTGAGCTTAGGAAATAAAGAGACTTGGAGAAACATCTTCGTTTAAAATTTTCCTTTGCTGATCTACTTCACTACCTTTCTTTAAACAACTCTAGTATTGTCTATCATCTAAATTTTGCTACCAATTATCAAGCTAGCTCATGATGAGAAATAGAACCATTATCAGTTTCCGATGCAAGGAATGATGGACTGCTTAAAAGTGGGATTGAAATAGAATTTGTAAGCTTCAAGCTACCATTAAGACACTTTTAAATTTCAAATTCCACTTAATTTTCCTCAATTGAAGTTCAACTCATGCCCGTTAAATCCATGTGTTGACACTCTAGTTAAATACTAAATGGATTTCACTTGGGAGTTGGGACTCAATGAGTTTCAATTACTATAGCAGAGAATGGGAAAACATTTTACCAACTTTTTTAGCTAACATGCTCAACCTATCGATTGTTTTTCATTAGGAACATTAAAATTCTTATAGGTCAAATGCAAATCTTTTGGGTCATATAGATTCTTTTATTTCAGTTATTTATTATTCGTCCCTGAATTCTAAATAGTTTGTTATGTAATTTTATACTTAAACTGATCAGGCTGTTTCACAGAAACTAATCCGTGAAATTGTCATGCCAAATTATTCTATTAGTTTTTATTTACGTCTGCATTTTACAGTTTCCAGGAAATTGTCCCTCTAAATGCTGGAAATGTGTTGGTTATAGAAGATAATGAGCCAGCAGCAAAATGGCTATATCTGATAAATCAGGCCTTGAACAAGCCACCTGATTTCAGCTTAAAATGCTATTCAACTACCCTGTTAGACAGTGGCAATTCCTCTGCTCAGCTATCTAAATCTAAGAGTTCAGTTTCAAACTCGAGCATTCTATTTTTTCAAAAGCATTCTCTTAAAGCAGTCAGCAAAACTTTCAGGACAGAACAGGGTAGGAGTCTTAAAACCTGCAACTGCCATACTGAAGTGGAGAAGAAGTATCATAAAGACTCATGTTTCAAATGCCCAAGGTCTTATTCAAATGAAGAATGTTCTTCTTCTGAGGACGATGAGGAATCAAGTACTTACATGGTGACTGATGTAGTCTCCACTCCCGCTGCTACCCAACAAAGATATGGCCTTGTAGCTTGCAAGCAGATGGTGGGGATTTTTGTTACTGTCTGGGTGAGGAGAGAGCTTGTTCAGCATATAGGTCATTTAAGGGTTACATCTGTTGGGCGTGGCATCATGGGACGTCTCGGTAACAAGGTGAGCATACTGAAAAGTTTGTCGTGGCATTTGATATTTGCCTGAAAGATCAGGACCAAATGATTTGGCTGTTGATTTTTTTTCAGTAGTAACATACTAACATCTCATAACAAAAGCTAAGGCATCATCATCTGCTAAGATAAACATTCTCTTCTTTTTGTAATTTGGATATTGGAAGATATGCAGAAAACTTTTCTATCGCAAACATTCATAACATAGTACAATCATTTTCTATCATTTCAAATTTGTGTCTAAATCCAACATGTATTTAGATTACTCTTGTGCATACTTTCTTTTCACAATCTATATATTAGTGTCACTGTGAGAGAAACACCTAATGCTCTTTTGCATCCTTTTTCTTGTTGGTGGATCTTTGGATATAACTACAAAAGATGTTCCAGATTTTCCAACATTAATATAATTCTGGTGCAGGGTTGCATATCCGTGAGCATGTCTTTGTATCAGACGAGCTTCTGCTTTGTTTGTAGTCACCTGGCTTCAGGAGAAAAAGTAGGGGATGAGCGAAAGAGAAATTCTGATGTTATAGAGATTTTGAAGAATACTCAGTTCCCAAAAATTTGCAAGACACCTCACAGAAAGATCCCTGAGAAAATTCTTGAACATGAGTATGTACTCCTGTAATCCTCGGTGAATCTTAACCTCAAATAGTTGGACCAATTTGTAAGTTTTGTTTTTGTTGTGTTCTAGTCGAGTCATATGGTTAGGGGACTTGAACTATCGGATCGCTCTGAGCTACACTGAGACCCGAAAGCTTCTTCAGGGAAATGACTGGCATTCACTCCTTGAAAACGATCAGGTAATTGAAAGTGTCTTATCATAAAAAATGGACTACATAGTACATACTCTATTAGCTTGCCATGTAGATGATGTCTTTATAAAAATGGCATAGGTACTATATTAGCTTGCTATATAGATGATTGTTCTATAAACTATACTATAATAGAATATGTGCATTATCTCATTGAGACTTATACCTTGTACTTTTTTTTGTGTGGCGTCATTATATTGGATAAATGTATTAAGTTCAGAGTTAGGTTAAGTTGATGAATCTTTTATGAAATACTATTACCGAATATCTGACCACATAATGCTTCTGTTCTCAGCTCAAAATTGAAAGAAAAGCAGGGAGAGTATTTAAAGGATGGAATGAAGGGAAGATATACTTTGCTCCAACATACAAGTACTCTAGTAACTCCGATGCATATGCAGGAGAGACTGTGGCATCAAAGAAAACTAGGAGGACTCCAGCATGGTATTTTATTATTGCCCTTTTATGGCTCTTTATTTTGAACGTGTCCCTGCATGTTTTCAAATTTGTTTATGCAATCTATTTTCTTTCATGCTATGTTTGTGTTTATGTTGTGCTAAATTCTAATGGAGACTTTTCAGGTGTGACCGCATTCTGTGGCATGGTATTGGGATTGAGCAGTTGTCTTATATTCGCGGGGAGTCCAGATTTTCAGATCACCGACCTGTGTCTGCAATCTTCTTAGTTGAAGTTGAGGTGGTTGGCATGACTTTGAAGAATGGATTGTCTGCTCCCAACATGAAAGTTGGTGCGGAGGAGCTCTTACCTCCCAACAGTAGATAGTAGCCGTAGGCATCAGTTACCATTTTTTCTTAAAATAATTAAGGTAGAGCTTGCATGACGGCAATTACTAATTCCTGCTCAATTTCATATCTATATTTTTATTATGTTTTTGAAATTGATACTAGGCTTATGTGCATTACTTTTTTAGTGTAATGTAGGTGATAACATAAGCAACTGATGTTTGACTGATATGCATGCAAAACTCAAAACTTCGTGCTCAAAGGAAGGACGAAGGTTATACTAGCACAGATTTTAGGCCACTGACTAATTGATCAGACTTAATGTCCACTAACAATACAATTGGTAAGTTTTACTGAGATAAACCCATACTCCTGAAGATTTCTTTCTAATTACATAATCATCTGCCAATGACACCTTAGCTTTATATTTTTGCAGACAACTCCATATAGCTGGAAAACAACCACTTGATGTTTGGATGGTGAGGACGATTTCCTCTCTATACATTATTTTATTGTGATGATTCTTATCATATAACTTCCAAGTATACACACACAAATTTCAGATATTAGGGAGGAGATCCTGACTATACAAAATTGTACGGTACTTAATTGTATTGTAGCATTTGACAAAGTATTCTCCCTAGTAACATCTTCCAACATTCAGGCCTACACCATGTACCACATGCCATTTTCTCATAATTGTAAGTTTATATGGTAGCTAAGTTTGCATTTTTGTATTCAAACAGGGTCAATAGTTGCTACTTGTCAAAGGAATTTTCCTTTTCCTGAGAATGGAAAACATTTTTATTTGATATAATGCTTGAACGTCCGACAGTTGACAAATATAAATATGTGTTTGACCTTACCTATAAAGTCATGATACTTTCTTCTCAGAATCAGTACGTGCACCATGACATCAAGCCTGTATTGTGAGTTCTGACACCAGAATCAGTTTATATTTGGTTTGAACTGGTTGTACTGTTGATAACATTAGGATGGTATACTCGATATAGTAACGATCGAATTTATAACCAAATCGAAGCAAAATATGTGTACTGTATTTCTATTAAGCACGGTAAATTACAGTCATTAAATTATCAACACAATCAATATTTATTCCCTCTTTCCAAACGTACACAAACAGTGACCAAATCTCCAATAAGCCACGCAGAATCAATCGTCTCCCAATGCAGGATTATGTTAACTTTGAAAGCAGAAAGAGATTTAGAGGAAAGGTTTAAAGAATATGAGAATCGAGGTTTTGGCTGGTAAGTGGTGACTATTATATTGTAATCAGCATTCAACCTTTCACAGTTTCATCATGTCATTTCAAGTTCGACGAAATCTGTTCCAAGTGGTAGCTGATGAATATGCCTGCACAAACTTGTCCTAAGATTACATCCCTGAGTTGCCTCAAGAAGTAGAAGATCAGATTTGTGAAGAGAGACACAGGCTCTGTAGGCTATTTTAGATGACTATTCACATGGATTGGATTTGGTACCATGGACGAAGGCCTTAGCCAACTTGAGATGAGTATAGTACGTAGACTATGAGATGGGAGGTGTATTTGGAGACCTAGTTAGAAGAAATCATGATACAATCTTGGGGCCCAATTATAGAACGGAGTGTGTTCAAATAATCAGTCAATGGTCTACAATCTGAATTCAACTAATTAATAAGCTATAGAATATTCCAATAGAAATTTTCTGCCTTCGATTTGCATTTAAGTCGAGCTTGAGCCAGGTCTCTCTGAAAACCAATTTTGGGTGAGCACTAAACAGAGGTCGAGGGGGACCGAACTTGGATAAGTAGACATGAAAATTGAACCAGGTTGTCTGTGGGTCATCTCACCTGATTCGGAAAAAAACCCAACCTGACTTAGTCCACGAAAAATACAAGTCGGGTCAATCCCAAGCCTGGATCAGGCTATGGGCATGTCGAGCTTGATGGCTTGGCCCATTGGACCCACTTGTGTAGGTCCAATTTGGACCTATTGCTACAATTGAACCACGTCGTGCCATGTCAGGTCAAGCTGGCTTGGATATTTTTTAAAAAAAGGCATCTTAATGGCTAAAAACCAATCATTGCTTAACGTTGCATTTTGCAATGTCCCATTCTCTTTTTCTTCTTCTCCTTCTTTTATAAATATTCCTTTATATTTCTCAGTTTCTTCACACAACTTATTCTTCTCTTTATTATCTATTCTACTGAGTTTACAATACTCTCATTCTCTCAATTCTCTTATTTTCTCTAACTTTTTCAAATTCTCAAGACTTAAGTGAAGGTTTTAAGTTAAGCTCTAAGCTCCGTTGCAGCATCTGCCACTCTACTCTATCCTCCAACAACAAAAATTCTTTACTTTTAATCCCTTCAATTTCCCCACTTTTAATCCCTCTATTTTTTTGTTTTGGGTTTTTTGGGTTAAGATTCTGTTTTATTATTAATTTTTTAATATATTATAATGGAAAATATAAGAAGCCATGATTCTATCTCAACCTAAGAGTAAGATCAGTCACAAAACACACAAATACAATTCACAACCACAAAGAAACCTAGAAAACAAAATTAATGGGTTTGAGAACATGTAACCTTAGACCCTACAAACGAAAGTAGATGTTATTGTAATTACTATGGTACAGGATCTACTTATTCTAAGGGTAAGGGTGTAGGGCATATAGTTAGGCATTTACAAAATGTATAATTGCACATAATAAAGATAATAATACAGATTTAAAATAATTTAAATTACATGTAGGTTGTAGTAGATTAGTAAATTGGAAATATAATGCAAAAAAAGCAAAAGAAGTTTAACAAAATTTTTAATACAATATGAACAACTATTTTCTTTTGTTGAAAATAAAAATTTAAATCTTGTGTACAAAATTATTTTAACCTGTAATTTAACGGTCATTCTAAGAACACTACTAAAAATATAATTTATAAAACATTTAAAAAATATAAATTAAATTTAATGTAAATTTTTTTTAGTTTATTATGTAAAATATTATTGACTTGTGATGTTTGGATTGGCCTTGATAATTTTCCATACTTTTGTTTAATTGCACATTAATTAGATAGATATAGAATAAAATTTACAAAAATGTGTAGGATACTAAGGCTTCTCTAGAGGGGAGTGAATAGAGAATTTCTGATTTTTGTCTAGTTTTAACGTTAATATGTAAACTTAAGAAGATAAAAAATTAATCACATACACATTCAAGCACAAATACTCAGAGAATTTATAGTGGTTCAGCCAACCCCGGTTTAGTCCACTCCTCAAGTTTCACACTTGAGACTTAACCCTTTTATTCAATAACTAGAATATTACAAGCTACAAATTTACCTTGCTTGTAGCCTTGAATCACAATTTCCTTCTCCTTCCCGGAGAATAACTCAAAACACTTGAAGGCAAGAGTGACCTTTGAACACCTTGTGATCTCGCTCTTGCTTGTCTGAATGAAAGTTGAAGCTCTTTGTACTTGAAGCAAAGTATTGATGGAATTTTGACTCACTCACTTGAAGCACTAGAAGTATGATAGCTCAATG
>JAMKQA010104108.1:0-10216 GCA_024699735.1 Posidonia australis | reverse complement strand
GTGTTGAATACGGCGGTTACCAGGCCTTTATGGCCGGAATCGAAACGGCTGCGAGGGGAGCCGTTGGAGGAGGGCGGAGGGATGGTCAAGAGTCCCCTATAAATAGAGGAGAAAACACAGCAGAAAAGATCACCGAAAATCTTACAGTGTTTCTCCTACTTGATCATCGCCGGAGCCCACTCACGCATCGCCGGAATACTCTGTATCGACGTCCATATTCCAACAAGCCTCGTGCTCAGGACCCACGTTATTCATCTTAAAGTAGATAAAATCTTGAAAGCAGGATACCTGAAAGTATATAATACGTTATTCATCTTTTGTGGCGGTGGTATCATATGAGATCTGAGATTTTAAACGTATCGGCCATTATAAGAAAAGCTCGTAAGTACCCACTGATGTCTGTAAATCTTGTGCATCATCAAGTGAGAATATTGACTATATACCTTAATGTAGCATCGTACTTCATAGTTCATACAGTCTTTTAGTCATTTATATTGAAATAATCAGCTGCGGACGGAAACAGTTGCATACTCTTGGTGGTATTTGTGGGATCCTATTTTTTTATACTATAGCATATCTTTTATAAAACAATCCAAAACACCTTGGGGAGACATTTCGTTTACATATAACAACTGTAAACTTACATATTGGCATGTCTATTCTCATGACTATCATAGTTTCTCGCATATCATCATTTAACTGTAAATGCGTCCTTATTCTTAAAGTTTTTTGATGTGTGTGTGTGTGTAGTCCTCCACAGAATACCTGGCGGAGTGCAGTGGAGTAGTTGTGGGGTGCACATCGTCAGCTTGCCACCACGATACCACATACATCTTTCTCTGAAGAAATCAGAAGGGTAGTGGTCCAATACACATTATTAATTCTTTTAGCTAGTAAATTCACCCATCTATTTCTTCTTTTATTTCCCAATCTTATTACTGAATCTTGACATCTACTCGTCATCACTTTCCTAGTTTCCTGGCTATGACACCATTTCCCATGGAAGATAATCCAGAGAACTGTCAAGAGTAGAAACACAGAAGGTTGTTTTGTCCCGTGCAATTTAGCACAAATTCATGTATCTCCCTAGGTGTTTTTGGAGTGGACGCACACGAGCTTCTTGTCCTTTGTAAGTGGCAGCTTCTTCTGTTGGGCATCTTTCACACTGTATGTTGCGAACTGTTTGGTTTTGCCTTGCCCTTTGTAAGGTTTTTTTTTTTTTTTTTTGGGTCATATGACCCTTTAAATGCATTAGCGACGTAGTTTATATCGTATCATGTACTAGTTAGTGAGAATTTGCTTGTATGTTCATCTGCTCATGCATTAAGACTTCACAAAATTAAATAAAGAAGGATGTAAAAGGAATGTAAAAATGAGTGTGTAAACCAAGAGAGTTATATTTATTCTATGAATCATTAATTAATCTTAATAGGAAATTTTTTTCGTAATAACTACTGTTGCTGAATCCAGCTCAATCCAACGCTACTGCTTACGTAAATTCTACTTAGCAATAACTTTCACCATCACTTTCTATTATTATAAATTCTGGGCTAGTGCAGTTCGAACTGCTATCTCCACCTATATTCCCTTTAAAGACAACTCCATTGTCATGTGAAATTAATGATTTGATAGCAAAACATCCATTTGTCGTCATCTGACAAATTTATCGTAGTTTGCACAATAATTTTTTTTTTTTTTGTAACGGTAAGTAAAATATATTAATTTTTGACTATGAAACTACTGTTAAGAGTCAAATAAGTCCATATTACAAAATATCGGAACATATAATTCCAAAATTAGTAAAAATGTTGTCAAAACTACAAATAGAAACATACAAGCAATAATGAATAATAGGTAAACTGATTAAGAAGAACTTAATCAGGGGAAGCATTTGTAGCTGAGTGAGATTCTTCAAGTGAAGGAGTTGAGTTTGGTTGAGTAGAATGCTCCAACTCCCAAGTATTTTGCATTTGTGAAACTACTTGAAGAGATTCATATCTCTCAAAACCTAAACCCAGATTATCTATTCAAGAGTTCATAAGAGAAATAATTTCAATAATACTCAATGTAGCAGTAGATATTTTTCCTTGAAATATTCTATTATTTTTTTCTTTCCAAATACACTAAGTCAAGGCAGGAATCAGAGAATACCATCCCATTGTTGGTAAATCAAATTCACATTCAGGTAGAAAATTGTATATATCAATCATATGAAAATAACCAGGATATAAAGATTGTTTTAGAAAAAAATTCCATATTACAAAAGCAAAAGAACAATGCAGGAATAAGTGGGATGTTATCTCACAAGAAGAGTTACACAAAATGCATGTTTTAGAGCCATCCCAACCTCTCCTACTTAGGTTGTTCCTAGTGAGGATTTTGTTAGAAATAACCAACTAAGAAAATAACTTAACTTTAATGGATACCCATGATTTCTAGATATTTTTGTAATGAGAAAATCTAATACCACCATCATTAATAACTTTATAACAAGACTTAACAATAAATTTGCCATCACTAGTTGGAAACCATAAAATTTTATCAACCCCAACATTTAACTGAATGACATTCATAATTTTAAAGAAAGCAACAAGTTGATCTTGAATTGTTGGGGAAAAATCAAATCTTGAATCCTAATTGAAAATAACCTAAGGGTCATCACGATATAGCTCTAAAATTCTCTTAACAGATGCTTTTTTATGATTAGGAGAATCATACAGTTTAGGGAATTTAAATTTAAGAGATATCCAATCCAACCATTTGTTTCCTCAAAAGATAACATCTTCTCCACTACATATTTTAAATCTGAAAAACTATTGACAATATTAAAACAAGTTTTTAACTCATGCCATATTGGAGAACATCAATTGCTAGTTGAATTTAAAATTTCACCTGGCGAAAAGCGAGAGAAGTACCTAGACCTCAGTAATAAGGGCCATTTCAATTGAAGAGCATGAGAAAGCAATGCCATAATAGTTTACTTTTAAGTGCCAAGTTAAAATTCCTCAGCTTTATAACAGCCCAATCCCTTTCTCTTTTTGATCTACACAGCAGCTTCCAATTAACTAGATGATAGTGATTATGGTTGGAAGTTGTTGATTTCCAAAGAACTTGCCTTTTAATTTTGTCAATGGCATTTTCTACCTTGGTGGGGAAGTGCAAAACTGACATGTAGTAGGTGAAAATTGCAGATAACACTGCGTTCACCAAAGTCAACCTACCACCCAGAGTCAAGTGCTGAGCTTTCCAAAGAGATAGCTTATTTGAATTTTTTTCTATTACTAGGGTCCAGTCTTTAAAAATGGCTTTTCTATAGTGTAGAAGCAACCCAAGGTAAATAATAGGTAAGCTAGCTGCTTGGCAACCCAACACTTCACAATTGCGTCTTAATGCAGAGTCAGAGACTCCCACACTAATTAATGAAGACTTATGAAAATTAATCTTAAGTATCGAGCAGGTTTGAAAGCAACACAGAATTCTCTTGATGTTAACCATATTTTCTTCCTTATCTGATAAAAACAAAATGGTGTCATCCGTATATTCTAAGAATTCCCATTAGAAAAAGGAATCCCAGATATAAGATTATTACTTGAAGCTGGATGACCACTATGAATAGTAATGAGGATAAAGGATCTCCTTAGCGAAGTCCATTAGTTGCCCTGAAAAAACCTTTTGGTGAGCCATTAATTAATACTAAAAATTTGACTGTGCAAATGCACATTTTGACCCAAGAGACCCGTTTAGGTCCACAGCTTATTCCCGTGAGAGCCTTAAGAAGGAAGTCTCAATTAACATTATCAAAAGTCTTTTCAAAGTCCAGTTTAAGAATAGAACCTTGTAAATTGGCAGTCTTCATATAATTCAAGGTCTCTTGAGCAACTAAAAAACAATCCTCAATGTATCTCCCAGCTACAAAAGCACATTAGGAATTGTCTATGATTTCATTGAGGATAGAAGTAAATCTAGTAGCTAAACACTTTGTAATAATCTTATATGAGCTATTAAGAAGGCTAATTTGTCTAAAATGTTTAATGCACTGCGCTCCTTTTTTGGGAATAAGAGCAATGAAGGTTTGATTGATGGGTTTCACAAATTCTGCATCCCAAGATTCATGGAAGCTTTTAAACAGCTCAAAGATATCTTTCTTTAAGTTTTCTCAAAATTGTTGGAAGAAGATAAGAGGAAATCCATCCGACCCAGGAAATTTGTCACTTGGAAGACTAAAGACACTTCTTTTAATTTCTTCAAAGTTGAATGGAACCTCTAGTATGCCTAAGTTAATTATTTTCCTAGGGAGTAGGAAGTCCCAATCAAGTTCTCCAATCTGTTGATAGTTTTTAATAAATAGCTTTGTGATGTGACTTTCCACTTCATAAGCTATTGTCACAGGAGATTGTATGAGAATGTCGTCAACCATAAGAGAGGACAAAGTATTTACCCTCCTGCGACACTAACCATTTTATGAAAAAAGTTTGTATTCAAATCTCCCTTTTTAAGCCATTGGATTTTAGATTTTTGTCTCCAATATATTTCTTGCTCCAACAGGAGGTTATAGTGCTTAGATCTAAGACATTTCTTGAGATCCCACATATCCTTGTCTAAAGGGAGTGACTTTGTCATAAGATCAATCTTAGAGATTTAAGCCTCAATAGATGCAAGTCTATTTTTTCTTTCCTCCTTAATTGGAATAATCCACTTCTTAATGTGAATCTTAAGATTCTTAAGCCTATGTGCTAAACAAGAAACAGGGGTGGAGAGTGTATAGGTACTATCGTTTTTTAACCAATATTCTCCTACCATTTCTCTAAAACCAGGAATATGCAACTAGGATTTATAAAATTTAAAAGAAGAGGGCCCCCAATCACATGGTTTGGTATCTAATATAATTGGTATGTGGTCAGATACCACCCTTGCTTTTCCAACGCACAAAGTATCAGGAAAGAAGGAAGACCAATCAAAAATGACAATAAACCTGTCTAACATAACCATTGTGGGTGGGGCTTGAAAGTTAGACCAAGTAAATTAACAATTATTAGGAGGAAAATCTACTAAATGGTTAGATTCTATAAATTCATTGAATGCAGACATTTGAGCAGTGATACCAACTTTAGAGGAGTGCGCATAAGAGAATCTAACAATATTAAAGTCTCCCCCAATTACCCAATTTTCATTAACATTTCTGCTAAGAAATTCCAACTCAGATAAAAAGACAGATTTTAGTCTAAGTTCACAAAGTCTATAAACACCAGCCAATAACCAAACTAAACCATTATCATGTGATTTAAATTTAATAGATAAACTATAGGAGGCCTAAATAGTATCAACAGACTCAAACAAGCCATCATTTCATCCTATAAGGATGCCTCAAAATGCCCCTAGAGAAGGAAGGTAAGACCATTGGGAGATTCTACCTCCACCCAAGGATCTAAGTGTTGAAGGGGTGAATTCTTCTTTTTTAGTTTCACTAACAATAATAATGTCGCATTTGTTTATCCTAATCAAATTTCTTATTGCCCTTCTTTTCCCACTATGACCCAAACCTCTTATATTCCATGCAGCAAAAATTATTAAGATATATTAGAGAAATGTAGAGAAGCAAAATTCTCCACCAAAGAGTTATTTTCTCCTAGGTTAATAGGTGATAACCCTTGATTTGCTCTAATTTCATTGTAAAATCTCTTAGCATCAAAGATAGAGTCCAGTTTAATGCCAATATTATTGCAAAATGACTGAAATTGCTCATAAGATTCCTAAAGCAGAGCATCATTTAATAAAGTAATGTTTGTGTTATTAACAAAGTCACCAGACCCAGAATCAAAGCAAGAAAGTTTATCATGAAGAGAGCTAGTAGATATACATGATTCAGTAGATGTAAAAGTTGATTTATACTGATTACCTGGTGCATGCACTGGTGTGGCTGGCTGAGATAATTCCCTAGCTCCATTTCCATGACTGTCTTCCTCCAAGCAGTCAAAAACTGCAAGGACCTTTTTAAATTTGGCTAGTGTGATGTTTCTTGCAGAAATTTCAACTTCCACATACTTGGTAGTGTCCATAATCCCCCTACCATCCACAGAAGTTTGTTTGGAGGATGTGATGGGAATAACCCTAGAGGAAGTCAAGGGTTATTGAGTTTTCCCAAAAACAAAGTTAGAGGGGGTAGGAAGGATCCTAGAAGAGTTGACAGATTGGACAGGGAGAGTTGGGATTGTGCTTGAGTTCTTGGTCCAGACATTCTTCCCAAAGCGTGGTGCCTTGCCCCCTTTACCACTTCTCCAACCCTTATTAGTTTTAAATGATTTACGATTAGGATTAAGCTCACTAGCTACAGAAGAAGAGGAATTAGAATTTCTAGGCCATGGAGGTAGAAAGGCAGAGGATGCAGTAGATGGGGGTGACAAATGTCCCAGTTGTGCCTAAACTTGACAAGATATACAATCCTACCATAAGAAAAAAAATTTGTATTAAGGATTTCCAGTCCAGGGCAGACAAAATCCGAACTCTAGCATATCCTAAGAACTTGTATCTATCAATGGAGATGTCTACCTCCACTAGGTCAGCGAATTTCGAGACCAAAAAGCGGAAAACATCAATGTTCCAAAGATGATGTGGCATTCCCTCTATCCTAATTCATACTCCTTCTTCGCTGACCGTGAAGACTCCATTTGAATTAACAAACTAGGGGATATAAGAGGCGGGGAGGTTTAGCAGGGAGGAGCCATAAAGGTTTAGTGTTTCATTCTGAGATAGGGTAGATGGAAACTTAAAAAGATATTTCCCAAGAGAGAAATCAATAACCACAACCAAGACAGTAGTTGGCCAGTTAGCCCGTATATGGTCCTCAAGAATGGCCTTGTTAAGATGGGAGGAGTGTGTAGTTACTATCGCACAAGAAGAAAGAAAGGACAACTGATCACATATAGCATCAGAGGGGGGAATGACTATGGGGTGATGAGGAGATTGTCCCATCATTCTCAAAGGTTCCTGAAAAAATTTATAGATGGCAACAGAATGAGTAGAGGACTTACACTTGAAACAGGATCCAGTAAACTTACAGTATTTCTTTGAAAGGCCCCGAAGGCTATAGGAGAAGCACCTTCCTTGAGAGTGACAAAAGCTTACCAGTGGATTAGAGACTTTTCTACGGGAAACTACTTCCCAGTTCCCCTCCGGATCATCAAGCAACAAGGCTTCAGTAGTGAGCTCCGAAGTAGAGGAAACCAAAGTTTCGTGAGAGAGCAGAGGAGGTTTGGTTGGAGAAGCTAGTGGGATAAAGCAGGAACCCACACATGAGAAAGAAGTAGAGTATGTCTCATTGTCAAAGAAAATATCATTGTTAGAGGGAAAAGACGACTTTTTCAGAGAAACGGGCAGAGAGGGAGTCGAAGAGTCTCTCTCAGTATAGGAGAGAGGGTTGGAGTAATTTATTAAAGAATTTCTATCAGTGTATAAGGCGACAGACTCATTCGCGGTAACCGAGGCATCATTACAAAAAATGTCATTATTTATCATGTCATTAAAACCTATTAATTCTTCGTTATGAAATGTATTAGAAACACAGTCATTATTAACATTAAGACTGGCTTTATTAGGCGGGTAAAATCTTGTATAATTCCACACAGAACCTAAAGCATCATTAATGTGTGTCGAACTGTCAGAGCCTCGAATACCACGTCCACAGGAGACAGCCAGATCAACGACAAAGCAGTCGCCGACCAGCGGAAGAGAAGCCAGAGTTGGGGAAGAAGGGATCCAAATGGGATCAACAAAAGAGGGGGAAAATCCAGTAAGACTAGGATCGAAAGGGTCCAAAGCCGGAGCCCTCAATAAACCACAAACCATGTTAGTATTATTTGATTTCTCCAGACAAGCATCGCATGAAGAAAAATCAAAAACAATGCAACGACTGAAAAAAATATTTCCCAAGCAACTAATCATGCAATAACAAAAACCAGATAGCATATTTAACCATTGAAAGTAGATAGGAATAAAACCAGTAGGTCGATGTAATGCCATGATCCCGGGCAAGCTACCAAAATACAGTATCAACCATAATTACACTAATTACAGAAATATTAAATAACTGTAACTAATGCTCACTTTCAGGATCACAATGTACGGCTAGAAGCTCCAACTCCTGCATCGGAACTTGGCTGCATGCGGTCTGCACCTGAAAACCAACTAAGCACGCGTGAGTGACATCTAAGTCACCCAGTACACATCCCAAACATACAAACCACAAAATCTCGGCAAAACCGTAAAAACTCATTTCTTTAATTTTTTTCAAAACTTGGTTTTCTTTTTGAAAATCCTATTTTCTTTTACTAGAAATCGTTTGGGAATTTAATCCCAAATCCATGTTCATTTCAAAAGCCATGTTTCTTTTCTTTTCTCAAAACATTTGGAACTCATTCCAAAACCACCATTTCTTTCAACCATACCTTTGGATTTCCTTTTAAAACATTTGGAATTCATTTTTCCAAAACATATCTTTTTCAATACTTAGGATTTCTTTCCAAAATCACACTTTCAAATCCACTTTTCTGACCAGATCCAGCCTAAAACACAATGCCTCACGGGCTCAAAAATCATATCATAAACACAGGCTGGCAACTAGTAAAAACATCATCATCATTTCATTTTAGGATTTTAGGACTATTTCATCAGTCCAATCCTGACCAAATCACATTTCCTTTTTCTTTATTCATTTCCACTTTCTTTACTATTATTACCTTGATCAGGGATAACCAGGCACACAAGCAGTAGGTGAGGACATCCTTCTCCTACCTTCCTACACTGCCGCGGTGAAATTCCCCGAGCGGGATGTCACCCCCCGGCCAACCGGCCTCAATTTCATTTTCATATGTGCACGGGGATATGTCTCTGTCTGACGCCCCATCGGTGACCTGAACAACTAGGTCCAATGACCTAGGCTCAGCCTACACCGTCGGTGATCCGAACAACTAGGCTCAAAAACCTAGGCTCAACCTACACCGTCACGAGCTCGGTGACCCGAACAACTAGGTACAACGACCCAGACTTAGCCTACACCGTCAGTGACCCGAACAACTAGGTATAAAAACCCAGGCTCAGCCTACACCATCTCAAGCTCGGCAAGCACATTAATAGTGTTCCATTTCAAAACTCTTTAAACTTTCTTTTCAAACCATTTTTCATTTCATTTTTTCGTTGCAGGACTCTATTTCCTTGCAACACCTGACCCTCCACTGGGGATCCCAACTCAAGCCATGAAAACCATACTTAAAATCATAAATTGGGTATCATGCCCAAAACCACACAAAATAATCCATTTCATTCATTCTTGGGATCAAAACCTAAAACCACGCCCAAATCTATTTATTTGGGTTCCACATTCCTTCATGTCATTACACAAGGAAAACATCATTAACACACACTCAACATACCATTAAAACAATTTATCCTTCATTTAAATTCACAATTTATGCATACCAAGTTCAGGGCAAAAACGGTAGACCGAATCTCCAGATCGGTATACCGAAGATCCCTGGTTTGGTATACCGAAAACCCCTGAATCGGTCAACCGGGTGTTTTCGGTCTGCCGATATCAGGTATCTGGCTAATATGACAAAGATTCGGTATGCCGAATCACCCGAAACCAGGGCACCTCCCTTGTTCCGAATGGTGGAAATCGCCCAAGGTGGGAGTCTCGATCAAACCTCCCAACCACCCATCATAAATCATCAATAAATCATGGGGTGTAGACCTTTGAGTTTACTTTAAAACCCCTCAAATCATTCATGATTCCATCCACCACATTGTAACACCCCGGTGCTACACAACAGTACGAGAACTACCCAAGCTTAATTAAAAGCAACTAAGCAGCAATGTTAAACAAATAAAGCTAACTACCCAGACCTGTGTGCGGCAAACGTGGCTCGAACAGATGCACCAGACTAGAACTGCTCCAACCTTCCTAGCACCTGAAACAAGGGAACAAGAAAGCACACGCGTGAGTGACAGGAATGTCACCCAGTACGCGCCCCAAAACAACACTAAAAGCACATAAAACCTCGCCAGAAAGCATCATTTTAAAAAACCCTTTTTATGTGCAATTCTCAAAACTCGTAAAGTAATGTTTTTCAAACCTTTTCTTTTCTTTCAAAATCTCATGCTTTTTCAAAGCCTTTATTCTCAACACTGGAGAAAATCAGTCATTTCATCTAGTTTCCTAGCC
>JAMKQA010104106.1:0-14965 GCA_024699735.1 Posidonia australis | reverse complement strand
CACCTTAGTGCGCCACCTTGGTGCGCCAACTTGGTGCGCCAGCCCTGCTCACAAATGTCTGATTTGGGCTCTGGCTAATGGGTTTGGGGCTCGGTTTATGGGCTGATCGCATCCAAAGCAACATAGGGACACTCATTCCTGGGTTACCTCAAAATCGAGGTGTCTACACTATGTGTCTCTCTCTATCCCCCATTTCTCCTCCACCTATGATCTACAAAATCCCACTCCTCCTCCTCCTCCACTTGATTCCCCATCGATTCCTTTGACCCTCCCACCTCGATCTCACCTCCTCCATTCCTGTGGTCCCAATCCCACCATGATGTCAGTCCTATCGAGGATGTGGGGTACGTCGTCATGGCCAGGTGGCTCCAGTCTATGGGACTGAGGAGGGAGGAGAAAGGGGATAGAGGAGGGAGGAGTTTTTTTTTATGATTCCAATGGACTTTGGAATCAAATTCCTTACCTCTTAGGAAGGAATGGAATTCCTATGTTCAATAGAAATTTCATTCCCATGCCAATTCCAAAGATATTTTTGTACCAAACATTGGAATGAAATTCTCTCATTCCATTCCAACCCATTCTAGGCCTTATTATAGCGTACCAAACGCTACATTAAAGGGGTCATAAGATTCCTTAGATGGTATAGACATGGAGGCTTGATGACTTGGTTTAGGAATTTCTTTAACCTTGTGAGCTTCTCACCTACGTAGAATTGTAGCCATTTTAGCTTCCATCCCAACACTAGGAGTAACAGGGACAGCTCCTTTTGGTGCAGTTGGCTGAGCCGCCACAATAGAGATGTGGCTTTCTGTCTCATCTACCCATTGTCGAGTCTTTTCGAAGAGGGATTCCAAAATGGCCCATGCCTCCTCTGGCACTTGGTCCATAAAATCAATTTCACATATGGACTCGACCAATTGTTTCTAAGGAAGGGTGAGACCACTATAGATGATCTAGTTCAAACGCCAGATCTCAAACCCATGATGAGGGCATTGGTTTAGTACGTCCTGAAACCTATCAAACGCAGTACAGAACGGTTCATTCTCCTTCTGTCTAAACATCCTAATTTCATTATGAAGTCAATTTGTTTTACTATTTGAAAAGAATTTTTTGAGAAATTGAACTATAAATTTGATTCCATGTTGCAATTGACCGAGGTGGTTGATTGTACAACCATTTCTTAGCGTTATCCTTTAAGCAGAAAGGAATTAACCTAAGTCTAATGGCATCATCATTCAGTTGTTGTAGCTTGAAGAGCTGACAACCTTCTTCGAATTCTCTGATAAATAGATAGGGGTCTTCATACCCAAGAATTTGGGTAATAAAGACAACATTGAGGGCTTAAGTTCAAAATTATTTGCATTGGTTGGAGGCAATACAATGCAACTAGGTTGAGCAACACGTGTAGGGTACTTTTATGCTCTCATGTTGGCTCTAGCTTCAAGGTCCATTTGGGATGAAAAATATAAAGATCCAAGATCAGCAAAATCTAAAGTTGAATAATATGAAGATGATGAAATCGAAGGTGATGAACAAGAAACCTTGGGTTGATTTAACTCAGGGCTCGGGGATCTCAACAACTGACTTTTGTTGGGCCACTAGTCAAGGTGCTCATGCACTTAAGGGACCAACTTAGATAGATGAAAGAGATGAGAGTTAGAAGGTGGCTTAGATGAAGAGTGACCAAATATAGGAGGACAAAATCCTAACCTCTAAAAACATAAATCAAACACACAACAAGTCAAAAAACAATAACTTTGACCTAACACGACTTGATCTGCTTAGACACTCCTAATTGATCCAAGACAGGTAGTGTAACATCCGTAAATTTATTTTGTAATTATTTACGCTATAATGAATTTATTCTTAGACAGGTGTTACTGTTCTGAGTCCCGTTTGTATGGTTTTGTGATTTTAGGCTTGGGCCTCGTGGGCCAGCTTCTGATTGTGTGTCCCTATGCATGGTTGGCACTGTGCTTGTGGACCCAGGTGTGGGTCCATGTGGGGCCCGCGTTGGTGGGCCGATTGGTGGGAGTGTTTGGTGCAACGAGTTGCTAGCTCGTGCGGGAGGCCGGTGGTTGCACAGTGCATGCATGCATGCAACTACGACTTTCAGCACTTATTTATAGTCACAGCTGACGACTCTTCCTTCACACCTCTCCTCCTCTTCTTCCCCATGCATTTTCCTCTGTCCCATGCACACCATCTCCTTCTCCTCTTTTTCCCTCATTTTCGTCTCCCTCTCCCTCTACTCGCCTATCCCACTCACTCCATCTCTCCCTCACTCACCCTTTTCTCCCCCGTCTCTTCCCCACCTCCTCCCCTGTTTCTTCCTTCTCCCCTGTTGGTGTGCTCGAGGGTCGATGGTAGTGAGCGGTGGTGCGCGGTAGCTCGTGGTGGTGTGTGGAGCTTTGGTGAGGTGTCCTTGAGGTCGTGGAGTGGCCATGGATGGGTGGGGTCACCGAAGTTGGCCAGATATTGGAGTTGGATCACAGGAGTGCTTGTTGCAGGTACGCACGTCCAACCAATGTATAGAAAGCATGAGAGTTCGTAGAAACTGATAGGAATGCATGAAGTCTAGGTAAATTTATATTCCTAGAATTTATTGTAATTTTATGGTGGTATTTATGGCATTTTATGACGATAGTTGAGGTTTGGGTCCTTTTGACCCCTTTGTCTTTGCGAATTTTTATCTTGATGCATGGTGAATGGATTTTGGTTTTATTTGTTTGAATTTGGAGTAGACTCAAACGTCTACATCTTATGTTTTATGTGATATTTTTGATGTTTGTTTTGCGAGTCTACCCCAAGGTCCCACTTTGGGTGATCTCAAAAATGGAGTATTGGGTCATTTTCTGGAATCGCAGAATTTGGCATACCAAAGTGGAAACATCATATCGAACTAGTAATTTTTAGTATATTGAATTCTTTTGGCATGCCGATGTTTCTGTCAATTTTGGTCTTCCGATCAATTCGGTTAGTTGAATCTCATCGGTCAACCAAACCAGGAAAATTTGGCATACTGAACCTATTTTTCGGCATGCCGAATTAGGGCCTAGAGATTTTTATAAAACAAAAATCTGATTTTGAGGGTTTTCTGGATTTGTTTGTATTGTCCCTTTGAGATGGGATTGTGGGTTGTTAGTGGTGGTCCCTTGGGACACTTGATGTACCATTTTGTCGAGGTTTTGAAAGAATTTCCAAAAAAGATATAAAATGATTTCGAAAGTGGTTTCAAAGAGATAGTTGGTCCATTTTGGAAAATGATTTTCCTAGTTTTTTTTGTGCAGGCCGAGACAATGTGGGACCATGTCGTCGGGACTAGGGAATGTGATGACATTCTTAGGTGGTCGGGCGCGTCTCCCAGGTCGAGGTCGGGGGTCAGTATATCTGGGGCTGAGGGACGTCATGTCTTAGAGGTATGAGACTCCCTAACTGTCGCCTCAAGGCTAGGGTTGTAGTCCACGGGTTGAGGTGTCATGTGGCATGATGGGGAGGTATGATACTCCTGTCGTTGTGAGCACTAAGGCTCGGGTGTCATCGGGTGTGGAGGTATGACACTCCCTCCTAAGCACCGTGTGGAGGATGCCGTTAGGAGGCATACCCTGTGGTGGCTAGTGCGAGTGGGACACATGCTCTATAGCTGGTAGCGTCCTAAGAGACAAAACTACCTTCCCAAGGAGGGGTTGGCTTTGTGAGAGTTCTCCAGGTAGGGAGAATCGCGAGACGACGTGGCTCCTGCACAGGGTGGCACGTCATGGTAGTGCAGACGCCGTGGTCCCTCCTTGGTGGACTGCTTGTGGCTAGAGTTGGTTGCCTGACATCGGGCTTCCCGACTCACTATGTGTGGTTTTGGCCATTGAGGGCCTCGTTCTTAGTTTTGGGCTGATGGAGCCCTGATTGTTGTTTTGGCCGGTATGGGCTTGGTTTTGTGGGATTTTAGAGAAAATGATTTCGAAATGAATTTAAAAAGGAAAATCAATATAGTTTTGTTTTCCGCTGTTTTGTGGGGTGCATGTTGGGTGAATTTTGTCACTCACGCTTTCCTCGTGTTTTGGGTTGTAGGTGCAGGTATACAGAGGGTTTAGCATAGTGCATATAGTCTGGAGTCTCATAGCTGCACACGTAGGTTCTTGGTAGTTGATATTTTTTGTTTAGCTTTTATTTTCATGTAATTTAATTTGTTTTAAATTATTATGGGAAATTTGAGGCGTGACAGGTAGTGAGCTGATCCTAAGCATGAGTCAGATGCTAGGAAAGTATTATAAGTCCAGGGAGGGGAGGGGGGGCGTGGCGCGAAAGTGCACTAGGCACCCACACATTTAAATAACCTCGGTCCTTGGGAGCAACTTCCACGAAATTCTTTGCTACACACCGTTGACTAATGATAACTGTAGGGAGTAAATCTCAAAACGGGCCTTGTCTTAATTGAGCCATAGTCGTTAGGGCCGATGTCTAATTGAATTTTGATTTATGTTCTTAGGACGCTTGATTCTTTTCTTGGCCAAGGAAGGGTGATGAAATCCCCACCTTATCTTAATTGGGTTATGCCAATTAGTAGTATGAATTGAAACCCCCTCTAAACCTACCCTACACAAGAAATCTTTGCTTACAAGTTGTTCAATTACATTAACTGCAAGTGAGTTTACGAGAGAATCAAGTCAAGCAGGAATAACATGGCATGTGCATGGCTGGATTGGTGTTTTATCTCTTGTGACTGGCTCCACTCCTTCCCCAGCTCCTCCGTTGTTGTTGAAGACCAGGTCACTAGTGACCACTACCCTCTTGTAGTTACGGTGTGTGAGCAGAGCATTAAGCCACCTCATTGTTTCAAGTTTTACAATCACTGGCCCTCTCACGTTTAGTTCCTTGATGTTGTCCAGATGGCCTGGAGCACTTCGGTGAACAGGACACCTTTCTTTTGCTTTGCTCGCCGGCTAGCCCGTGTGAGGTATCTACTATCTAAGTGGTCAAAGAATGTTTTTGGCAATGCCACCACTAGGGTCAAATTGATAACTCAACACTTGGTTGACATTTAGGCTGCCTATGATGCTATTACTGATGGGATGCCTCATCAACGACAAGGGGAGAATATACATGCTATGGACACTAGGGAGCCCAAGCTCCGTTCCCAACTCTAGGATGAGCTCGCACATGAGGAGCAGGTCCTCCATCAGCAGTCGCGAATCTAGTGGCTAGCTACAGGCGACTCGAACACTACTTTCTTCCACCGTTCCATTCTTCTCCGACACGCTCGGAACGAGATTCGCTGCCTATGTGTGGATGATACCCTAGTAACAGACCAGGCATGCATCACGGCTCATGCTCGAGACTACTTTCAATCCCTGCTTAAATCAAGTGCACCTCAGGAGTGTGTTGGTTTGGATCTCCTCCCTACTGTGGTCTCGGAGGAGGAAAACCACCGACCGCTTGCCTGCACTACGTTAGATGAACTTAAAGGGGCACTGTAGAGTATGCACAGCAACAAGGTGCCTGGGCCTGATGGTTTCAATGCTTACTTCTTCAAAGCTGCTTGGGATATCGTTAAGTATGATCTCCTAAATGCCATCAATGACTTCATCCACACCAACCACCTGCTGTGCTCCATCAATTTCACCACTCTTAAACTGCTCTCGAAGGTGGCTACGCGGGACTCGCTCATTGACTTTAGGCCTATTGCACTCTGCAATGTGGCTTAACGCATTTTGTCCAGGCTACTTGCTCTTTGGCTACGTCGACTCCTACCATCCATCGTTAGCCCGACGTAGCATACCTTCGTCAAGGGCGATCCATCGCCGATGCATTTCTCCTCGCGCATGACGTGGTGAGTCGTTTCCACATTGGGCGGGGTGGTCCAAAGATGGTATGTATGCTAGACCTCTGGAAAGCCTACGACACTCTTGATTGGAACTTCCTCATCGCGATCCTTCATCAGCTGGGGTTTTGTCAACACTGGTGTGCCCTAATCAAAGCCATGCTCGCGGCGTCATTCTAGGTGAACATAAATGGCTGTATGTCAAAACCTTTCATTGCCTCAAACAGACTGCACCAGGGAGACCCCATCGTGCCCTTCCTCTTCGTAATTGACATGGAGGCGTTAACCAGCCTCTTCCAACAAGGTGTGGATAATGGCACCATCCAGCCACTGGTCAAGGGTACCCATTGTGTGTCGCACATCCTGTTCACAAATGATCTCTTTGTGTGTGCATGAGCTAGTATCTCCTCTACCCAAGGAATCTAACATGTCCTGAATCGCTTCACCGCCATCTTCGACCTCCATCTAAACCTGCTAAAAAGCTTCGTAATGTTTGGAGGAGCGTGCCATGAGAAGCAAGCCATATTTGAGGACCTGGGAATTTCCATTGGATCTTTTCCCGTAAGGTATCTGGGTCTACCGCTCACCTCCAAATGCCTAACTACCGATCTGTGCCAACCACTCCTTCTTAGAACACAAAAGTGGCTCACTAGGTTGGTGCACACATCATCTGAGCTTTGCTGGTCGACGTGCCATAGTGCACTATGTGCTTAGTGCCATTCCTCAACATTGGCTCGTAGTTTTTAGGCTTCCGGTGGCTACCATATCTGAACTTGAATGCATTTCCCTCCACTTCTTATGGAAGGCCAATCGAGTTCCAGCCTTAGTTGGAGTATGTGCTACAGGCTTGTTTCAGAGGGTGGACTAGGCTTCAAAAACTTGTGGATTGTAACTCCGCCGCCCTCCTTAAACGATTTTGGATGATCCTAGTTGGCTGGGACATACCGTGGGTCTAGTGGATGTGCTCAAAATATCTTCGGAGATCGGAGCTGTGGTCTGTCGACATGTGTGACCATACCAGTGGAACCCTACACGACTCCAAGGTGCATGGAAACACACGAGGAGTCCCGATATGGTCACGACGAAGATGGTGAATCCGAAGAAAGAGACTAGACTCGGAAACACCAAAGAAAGATAAGAAAATGATAAGGAAAAGGAGTCGCTACCTAGTCTATTAATGGAATGACGAGGAAAACCAAACACAAAGGAAAAACCTAAAGAAATAAACGTGAAAAAAAATACATGTATGCTCCGTACCTAATGGATGCAGTACATAAATCAATGCAAGCCAAAGAAAGGGTAAGGATTCTTGTTATGCATGGGGAAGGTGTTAGGCACCCCCATGTGCTCGAAGAAATCAGTCTTTCTAGGTTTCTTGCTTGCTAAAGATCTCGTGTGTGTGTGTGTGTGTGTGTGTCTACCCCGAATGCACATGCCTAAGATGAACACGAAAGTATGCCAAATCAAAGAGAAGAAATGAATAAAAGAGAAATAATTGGGAAAATAATCCGAGGGACAATGTAGGCATTGAAAATGCCACTTTACTATATGCCCTTAGGCAATGAGGAAAATCATGAAAATCGGAAATATTCGGAAAGTGTCACGTAAAACAGTGGAAACTTAGGAAATCCAAGAAAATTAAATGAGAGAAAAACAATTCTCATTCGGGTCAATGTCGGCATTGTCAAGCCTATTAATATAAGCCCTCGAGCGACGAAAATCCAAATCAAATCAAAATCATGAAAATCGGAAGAAATCCAAAAAATAATGTGAAAACTATGTTTGAAATAAGTTTGAAATGCGTGCATGATGTAAGAAAACAAGCATGAGAATATATGCATGATAAAGGATAACAAAATGTATAAATAAAAGCATGGGTGAAATATGTAAGTTTCCAAGGGCCTTTATGCAAAAAATACATGTTCCTAGGTAAAGACTGCGGTTTCAGGGTTAAATCAGCAAAAATGATAAAGAAAACACATTTTATGTAATTAGGGAAGCTAGGGGTTAAATGTGCAAAATTGTGCATTTTTGGTAAAATTAGGATTCCTAGGGTCCAATCTGTAATTTTGCCAACAAAACATGTGTCCAGTGTAATTTTGAAGAAATTCAGGGTTAAATGTGCAAAATAGTGCACTCATGGATGAAAATATGAATTTCCAAGGACTAATCTGCAAATATGCCCTAAAAACATGCATTCCGTGTAAATTTAGTGAAGTTTAGGGTTTAAAATGTAATTTTGTGCACATTTTGAGCAAATACTTGAATCTTCAAGGTTAGGTTTGCAATTATGTCGGAAAATTATGCATTCAGAACAATTTTAATGAAGTTAAGGGTTTTATTTGCAAATTATGGACTTAAAGTGAAGGAAAACTAAATCAGAGGGTTTTAAGTCAAAATTTAAAGCCTGAAAAATATTAAAAGAAAATCATAAGGATCACACTGCAAATTTACAAAACAAAACATTATTAAAATGATTAAAAAACTAATGTAGGAACTAATATGCAAAATGAAAGGACTTAAATGCAAACAAAAGAAAAGAAATGAAGTTTTTTTAACATAAGTTTTTTTTTAATGATCGACGATCACCGACGACTGTACCTCGCCGTCGACGGCCATCTGAGAAGCCATCCAAGGCTTCCCCGATGCCTGATCTGGCATCCAAACATCCTATGAGCAAGAGGGAAGAAAAGGAAGGAGATCCAACAGCTTTGATCTGGCATACAGTGGTTGGAAGCTTCCACCCACCCCCCTCATCGGCGTCGCGACTCTGGCGACGAGCTCAGAGAAGAAAGGGCTACTGGAGGAAGTGGCATGGCGTTCCAGGGTTCCAGGAGGGTTGAGAGTGTGGAGAGGAAAGTTTTCCTCCATCTGGAAGCATGAATGGCCGCGTGAGCTCCCTTCTCGATCAAGCTCACCGTCGTCTCCGGTGGCATCAACTGCAGAGGACGATCAATGCTCGAATTAGGGTGCTGAAGCTTCTAGAGGCCTGAGGGAAAGGAGGGGGAAGTGCCCTGATGCTCTGGAGTGAGCCACGAGGTGGGAGGCGCTCAGATGATCTCAACTAGGGGTCGTCTTCTCTTGCGACGGCGAGGCTGCATCCAACAATCTTCATCCAACAGCTTCCAAAGGGGTTGCACGGCTTCCAGAGTGGAAGAGGAGCAAAGGGAGACCTAGAGTAATCATCCTATACACACTAGGGCACGAATCACTTAGTGGATTCGTGCCCACACCTCTCCTGCTAGAAAAATGGGTCCGGCGACGCATAAAAACCTGAATTTTAGCTAGTAAGCCTCCAAACTCCACTGGAATCACCTAAGGGAAGTTGAGGAGGACCTAGGGAACAAAATTTGATGATGATGGAGCTCTGATCGGGGCATACCTGAGCTTGTAGTGGGGGTGGCTGCTTGTGGCCACCGGAGCTCACCGAAGTCGGTGGCCGGAGCTGGCCTGAGCCCTGAATTGCCTCCTCTCTGAGCTTCCTCACTGATATGAGCTTCCTCTGGTTGCTCTGGTTGGCTTGATCTCCCCTTGGTTGCACTCTTGTCAAGCTTTCTCTCGCTTTTCAAATTTTTTCTCTCTTTTTCAATCTTTTCCCCCCCCCACTTTTTCTCCCCTACAAATGGGGGGTATTTATAGAGTTATATGGTTGGGTGGTTAGAAAAGAGGTTAGGGTTGTTATAAAAGTTTGTTAGAGTTGTTAGGTTGAGTGGGAAGTTGTTAGAGTTTGTTTAGGTAATTAAAGGTTGTTATAGGTTGTTATTGGTTGTTATGATGGAGTGGAAAGTGGTTAGGGTTTATTTAAGTGGTTAAGGTTGTTATAGGTTGTTATGATGGAGTGGGAAGTGGTTGGTGTTTGTTAGGCTACGTTTAGGGTTTTGAATTAGGGTTTAAGCTAGGCTTAGGATTTTGGTTTAGGGTTTAAGCTAGGTTTAGGGTTTTGGATTAGGGTTTAAGCTAGGTTTAGGGTTTTGGATTAGGTTTAGGGTTTTGGATTAGTGTTTAAGCTAGGTTTAGGGTTTTGGATTAGGTTTTGGATGAGCATTTAAGCTAGGATTAGGGTTTTGGATTAGTGTTTAAGCTAGGTTTAGGGTTTTGAATTAGGTTTTGGGTTTTGGATGAGCGTTTAAGCTAGGTTTAGGGTTTTGGATTAGGGTTTAAGTGAGGTTTAAGCGAGGTTTAGGGTTTTGGATTAGGTTTAGTGGTTTGGATTAGGGCTTAGGGTAGTTTAGGGTTTTGGATTAAGTTTAGGGTTTTGGATTGGGGTTTAGGCTAGTTTTTGGTTTTGGATTAGGTTCAGGGTTTTGGATTAGGGTTTAGGCTAGTTTTTGGGGATGAAATTAGGTTAGGATGTCAAGTTGGTCTTAGGGAAAAGTGATTGAGAGTCTAGCAACCAAAAATCCATTCTAGAGAAGCCAACTTACATCTTGCAAAATTGGGGTGTCTACAGCATGGCTAGAAGCCTATGTGGGCTTGGTGAAGCATATTAGACCTCCAGTTGACTGCCACATCCCTTTTCTCTGATGCGCACAGGGATGACGACCTTTCCGCTACTTTCACGATGCAGGCAGCGTGGGAAGCAGTTCAGGTACATGGCGAAGATGTTCCATGGGCTAGTATGGTTTGGTTCCAGCAGCACGTCCCACGACATGCATGCACTCTGTGGTTGGCCTTACTTGGACGTTTGAAGAATCAAGATAGGCTCCGCTGGTGTGGCTTGATTATGATTTCTAGGTGTCTGTTATGCAACAAGGCATACGAGGACCAGCAACACCTATTTTTCCTTTGCCCATACTCGGCCAGAATTTTCTCTTTCATGCAGCGACACTTCAATTATATGGATGCATGAGATATTACAGTCACTATGATGCATCTTCTGCACCTGACCTCCCATGCTAGACGAGCTCAAGCGCAGCGCATGTTTGTTGCAGCCATCTACTACATTTGGTGTGAGAGGAATGCTAGGATTTTTGATGGTGATCATGGAGCTCAGCTGCTGGATATCTTTTGAGGTCATGTCTCCTCTCTTTTTGAGTTACAGCTGGGCAGTCATACAGCGCCTTGGACTCCTTATTTCGCATAACTGTGTATGATCCATTTTGTATTTTTTATGATTAGGACACACTTTGTTTTGCTTACTTATGCTAGATTTATGTCTAGATAGTGTGACATGTAGTAGATGTTTTTGAATATATCAATATATCTTTGAGGGCTTGCCCTCCTTTTGCTTTGTAAAAAAAAAAAAAAACATGGCATGTGCATGTGATTGTGTCCTAAATGCAGTAAGTTTCTAGTTGATTAGTGATTGAGTGTATTTAAGATTTTTTCCTTTTTTTTTAAAATTTCTCTCTCCCTCTTTCTTGTAGGTTCAACCCAAAATATTCTTTGTGAATCACAAGTTTTAAAAATTAATAATCAAAAGCACAATCAACAAGTAATCACAAGAGAAGAAACCTTATTCATGGAGCATGGCAATTCTAGTGATCAAAAATAGATAAAGCATGAATAATTTTCGAGATCCTAGCATGCAATTCTAAGAAACCATAGGGTTAAAGAACACCAACCTACAATTCAGAATGTAGGAAGTGGACCACTTGTTGCACGAAGCCTCCATAAACTTGAATCTACAAATCGTACACTTGAAGTTGTAAAAAACTCATAGTTGTTTGTGTGATGCACAAAACCAACTGTTAAGGCACTGTTCGAACTGAGATGAAACAACAAGGTTGCTGTCCCAAAAATGTCCTCCAACAATAGGGGCAAGCCACCAACATGTGCCCGAGTTGAGAGGAAAAGTAAGAGCAAAAATCACTCAAACTGATTGTCTATAGCTTCTACACTCCAACGAATGCAAAACTCAATCAAATGATTTTATTATTATTATTATTAATTTAATACAACTTTGAAGAATAAAAACGTCAAATAGAAACGCAAGTGCAGGTTCCTAGTAATGACGCCAAAAACTTGTTTGATGTAAAATTGAAGAAACTTTAAATCCACAAGTACACGGTGCCAACATATAATAAGGGTAAGTGGGAATCGAACCACAGAGACTTGGTCTCATTTCTCAAAATCTCGATGTAAATACTCAATCGAAGAAGAACATAAATTGGTGGAGAGATTTGTTGTTACGATCCTACGATACGAAATCGAATAAAATAAGCGACCTTATTAATACTAATAGCAAGAGCATGGGGAAGAGAGGGTAAAGAAGTAGAGAAGGAGGAGAGTTTGATTACTCTAACGACAATAAGACAAAAACTAGAAGAACAAGACTACTCGAGATTATTCTATGTTATGAATGCAACGACACGATTCAAAGCTAATAATAAAAGACAATGACTAAATTAAGGAAGGAGGTAGAAGAGATGGAGAAGAATATTAAATATTTAGAGAGAAAACTTCATTACTAGTACTTGAAATTCAAAATTATAAAGCTTGCATGAAAGTAAAAACAAAAAAAACCTCTATCCTAAGTTGCACAAGAGAACTCCCTCTTTCAACACAACATTGGTCTTTTTATAGACTTACTAGTTCATCCTCACTTTTGGAAACAAATCTGTTCATATTTCAAATATTTCTAAATCCATAAAAGATACATCGTATTCTTAATCCATGCAAAAGAATCACTCGAAGATATCACAAAATTGCCAACTGGTGCCTATGAGGTGGCAGTATCACCTGAAAATCGCCGATTCAGAATCTCGTATTCAATAGCATTTTATCCTGCATGTTGAGAACTTAATTTTTTGATTTATCTTTCGTGACTGCCTTCAATGGATTTGTACCCAATTTTGCTTCTTCTCTCCTTATTCTCATTAATTTATCTAATTACTTGGTTCTTTCACAAATTGCATAAAACACCCTCAAGAAAACATTATTTATAAATGTGAATAGAAATGACATGTGCATGAATTATATGATTCTCACTTTGATTGAATGCTTTTAATTAATTTGTGATAAGATTAGTCCAAAAGCACATATATTTATGTAAATAGATCTTTTAATTAGGTTTGCAAATTAGATGATTATGCACTTATTATCATCCTAATGATTTTCCTAATCATTTATATCAATTATTATTGGTTAAAACAAGGAAATTGTTGGAATTCAGTTTCTAGGTGTAAGATGCATACTATGTTGTGTCTTATGTTAGACATAGCACGACCTATGTGTAACAACCTTGATATAAATTCTTAACCTAAACTACCCTAATACTAAACCTTATTCTAATTATTTCATATGGAGATCAAAACATGATGACATGTCATCAATAATACAACATATAACCTATTACCCAAATCCCTACTCCATTGAAATCAATCCTACTTAAGCATGCATTGCTATCACTACCTGGATTATAAGACGCAAAGAACAATGCATCTAACGTTAGATATAGAGGGGCCTATGTCTTATAACCTAGGGTGCCATTCTTAATTAAAACCCCCTAATTATTATCTTGCTTGATAACAACTAATGCAAAGATTGGAATACAAGAAAATACTATGAAATCCTACTGCATGCAACTATTATTCCAACCCTTAATCCAAATCAAAATCCCTTTTAAGGAGAACATGCAATCACACATCGGGGGTGTAAGACGTGGCTTGGACCACATCCAATGTTGGATGCATCAAGGTGTGTGTCCAATGCCCTACATCAGGAGGCTTAGCTAAAGCCTCCCTTCCCAGCACGCCAAACCCACCAAAACTCATGCCATCAACACAAAAGGTGTAACACCCTACAGCCACAGGGTGCCACGACAAAGTAAATCTAAGTCTAAGTCTGCTAAATTAATAAGAGCAGTATTTAAAATAAATTTAATACTAACTACTACCCAGACCTATGAGTAGCTAGCGGCTCCCAAATCTTGAGCATTGGAAACAAACTGCACTCCAATACAGCACTTGAGAAAAAAATCAACTAATGAAACGCATGAGTGACATCTAAGTCATCCAGTACGTGCCCCAAAGAAAACAAAAGCAGCAAAAAGACTAAGACTCCAATTCTTTGTTTCCAATTTAAACTTTATTATCTTCTTTGGAAATTTTTCTATAAAACTCAAATCTGGGTCATGATCAAATTCTGGCTAAATTCTAAGAAAGCTTCTTTCAGAGAAATCTCGGAAATCATGCATTTTCAAAACATACTTTCTTTTCAGAAAATTATGCTCTATTCTGGAAATCATGTTCTGAGATCAGGTTCCAGTCTAAATCTTAAATCGTGCAAACACACAGAACCTGGCTGGAACTAGTCCTAAAACATTATCCTTATCTTGGCTAGAATTTGGCTAAAACTTTGAAACCAAAACCAAGCTCAATTCTAGCCTCAAACCAAACTTGAATCTAAAATTTAAAAATTTCTTTTATGGTGTTACCTTGATTAGGGGTGACCTGGCCACATTCGGAGAAGGAGGCACCAACCTCGATCCCCTACACTGCCACGGTGAACATCCCCTTGCAGGGCATATCACCGTCCCAGCTAACGGGCCTCACTATTTCTTTTCTCTTTTCTATTCTCATTACACGAGGATACGCCTACTCACGACATCTCTCTAATTTGTCATAATGTTGCAAGCATCAGTGACTTTACTCGGCTCATCACGAGCTCTTGAGATATCTCACCTAGCCTACCTAACACCACCTGCCTAACTGAGTACATTACCCAGTCAACACTAGCTCTTTTGTCTCCCAATCTCTTTCACCCAGGGTCAACTCAAAACATTGAAATCTTCTATTCTAAAACATGCTTCTGGTCAGAAAATTCTTTTCTGAGAAAACATGCATCTTTTCTGAAATTCTTTTTTAAAGTCTCTTTCTAAAACTTTTTCTGAAATCACTTTTCTTATCACAGGAAATGCTTTTATGAAAAACCAATATTCTCTTCCAAAAATAATTCCGATTAAATATCTTTTAAAGAGGAATCATTCTGTGACCATGCCGGGCCCAGAGGGAGGCGGGAAGGGGATCACAGCCATGCTGAGATGGCGAAGGCGCAAGGATAAAAGAAAAGGGAGTCGCCACCTAGTCTTTTAAGGGAAAGACAAGGAAAACCACAAAAGGATGAATGCATGTGATGCAGATGGGAAGGCTGGATGTCTGCTAACCAGAGGATGGGTAAGGATTCCTATTACGCACGAGGAAGGTATTA
>JAMKQA010104105.1:0-12908 GCA_024699735.1 Posidonia australis | reverse complement strand
CACAGCCATGATCAATACTTGATCTTGTCTGGATTCCTTTGGAAACTTCACCAATGATGAGTTCCTTAGGATGACCATGCATGTACTGCCAATCTTTACTTTGTTCATCATTAATATTTAATTTTAATGTTTGATTTCAGGTGTTGAAGGGTTAGGTGTTGAAGGTTTTCAGGTGGATTCCATGGTTTAGGCCAGGTACTGAGAATAACCTTGCTCCTATATGGATTTCCTTGCAGGTGTTACCACAATGCTAATATAAACTAGGGTTCATCAAATCGATCGCCAAGATATTTGGTCAGTTGCTATGCATCGCCTCATCTATGTCTTCTAAATTGACAACAGTTTGTGCGAGGTTCTGCATGGAGATGGACTTGACGAGGGAGTATCCAATGGAGGTTTATGTGGGAACGAAGATAGTAGGTAAGTTTCAGCCAGTAGCATTTGATAACAGGCCTCCTTTTTGCAACCAGTGTAGGAAGAGGGGTCATTTAGAGAGCTCATGTGGTAGGAATCCTAAGAGGAGGATACCTGATCGTCAACGGGTGGTTGTGGAAAATCGAAGACCTGTTCAAAGTAGGGAGGCAGTTTGAAGGCAAGCTCGTCGGGAAGCTGGAGGAGGTAAACCTAAAAAAATGTGGCGAGCGACGGGTAGGATGTTGAGGCTTGAGGATGTGCTAACTATCCATGGTGATGCTAAGGTGCCAATTTCCAAGGTGTTTGAAACTCTCAAAAGGGATTTGATTGTAACGGAGAGGCCTTTGTTCTCGCGGGATGAGGATTCGGAGGTGCATGACATGTTGCAGAAGCTATTCCATGAAGAGGAGGATGATGCAGGTTCTTCTTACATTCTATTCTCAGGTGTGTGTGGGAACGAGGTTGTCACGCCCCAAATTTCCATAATAATTTAAAACAGATTAAATTATAAGAAATTAAAAGCTAAACAAAAATATCAACTACCAAGAACCTGTGTGTGTGGCTATTAGACTTCGGACTATATGCACTATTCTAAAACCTAACTCCATGTTTGCACCTGCAACTCAAAAACCATAAAGAACAAGCGTGAGTGACAAAACTCATCCAGCACACACCTCATGAAAACGACGGAAAACCAAAACTATATTAATTTTTCCTTTAAAATCATTTCGCAATCATTTTCTCTAAAATCCCATAATCAGGCCCTCAAGGCCGAAAACCAAAGCACACGTGGCTCACATCAGCCAAAACAACAAACAGGGCTCTACCAGCCCAAAACCACAAACGAGGTGCAACCAACTCTAGTCACAAGCAGTCCACAGAAGCGCGACCAACGCCGTCTGCATTGCCACAGTGTGCCATCCTGCGTAGGAGCCAACCACTATCCGGCGATCCTCCCACCTAGAGAATCCTCACAGAGCCAACCCTTCCCTGGGAAGGTTGTCCTGTCTCTTAGGACGCTACTAGCTACAGGGCACGTGTCCCACCGACACTGGCCACCATAGGGTATGCCTCCTCACGACATCCTCCACATGGTGCTTAGGAGGGAGTGTCATACCTCTGCATCCGACAATACCCGAGCCTCAGTGCTCACAGTGACAGTAGGAGTAAAATACCTCCCCATCATGCCACAAGACACCTCAACCCGCTGACTACAACCTTTAGCCTTGAGACGACAGTCAGGGAGTCTCATACCTCCGAGACCCGACGACCTACAGCCTTAGGTATCTTAGCCCCCGACCTCGACCGGGGAGACGTACATGACTACCTAAGAATGTCGTTACATTCCCTAGTCCCGACGACACGGTCCCATAGTCTCTCAGTCCACACACAGAAAACTAGAAAATTATTTTCCAAAATGGGCCAACTCACCTCTTTTAAAAATCATTTTCCAAAACCATTTTATATCTTTGGAAACTCTTTAAAACCTCGACAAAATGGTACATCAGGTGTCCCGTGGGACCACCACTGACGGCCCACAATCCCATCTCAAATGGGCAAAACAAACCAATGTAGAAAATCCTCGGAAATTAGATTTTATAAAATAGCTAGGGCCTTGATTCAGCATACTGAAATGGGAAATCGGTATACCAAAAATCTTTGGATCGGAAGATCGATTAGGATCGATCGACCGAAATAGGTCAATGGTCAACATTCATGGCCAAATAGGTATACCAAAAATGATTCGATCAACCATCTAAAATTGGACGACCGAAGTTCGACCAGAGGACCAAAATTGATAGAAAAACGACATATCGAAATGGTTCGGTATGTCGATTTCTGTGAAATTCAAAAAACGGCCCAAACCTCAACTTTTGAAATCGCCCAAAATGGAACCTTGGGGTGGATCCCCAAAGCAAGCACCACAAAATTCAACTAAAACATATGTGGTAGACCCTCGAGTGTACTCCAAATCTACATAAACAAAATCAAAATCCATCCATCACACAGTAAGATATAAATTGGCAAAGACAGAGGGGTCAAAAGACCTAAACCACAACAACCACCATAAAATGCTATAAATACCTCCATAAATTCCCATAAATTAACAATAAATTCTAAGAATGTAAATTTACTTGGATTTCATGCATTCCTATTATTTTCTACCAATTTCATGTTTTCTACACTTTGGTTTGAAGGTGCAAACCTTAAACGAGCTCTCCGGTGATCCAATTTTGATCTCCAACCAACTCCAATGACTCCTGGTGTCCTTGACCATGCCACGACCTCAGGGACTCCTCACTAAAGCTCCACACACCGCCACAAGCCGCCGCACGCCTCCGTCGACTCTCGAGCACATCGAACAGGCGGAGGAGGGGGGTGGGGGGGAGATGGGAGAGAGGAAGGAAGAGGGTGGGGGTGAATGGGAGAAGAGTGGGTGGGAAGGAGAGGACGAGTGAGGGAAGAGGAGGAGTGGTGCTCAGGAGGAGGACAGCGAAGTGGAGAGAAAGAGGAGGACTGGTGCGAAGGATGAGGTTGACAGCTGCAACTTAAATACGTGTAGCTGGTGGTAGCTGCATGCATGTGTGCATAATGTAACCATCAGCCTCTTGGATGAGCCAGCAACCCACCCGCACCAACTCACTCCCATCAGTCGATCCACAAACGCGAGCTCTACATGGACCCACACCCAGGCCCACAAGCATAGTGTCACAATGCACAGTGCTAACCACACACAAGGATACACAAATAGAAGCCGATCTACGAGGTCCAAGCCTAAAATCACAAAATCACACAAACAAGCTTCGGAACAGTAACACCTGTCCAGGAATAAATTCATTAAAAATGTAAATAATTACAAATTGAATTTTACAGGTGTTACAGAGGTTGTGGCTAATGAAGAAGCAAGAAGAGATGACATGCAACTATTGGAAGTGCATGATAAGTTGTTTGAGGATTCGAAGGCGTCCGAGGTTGCAGAGATTGTGGCTGACAGCGGTGGTGTAGAGACGGCTACAGTAGCTGGTATTCATTAGGAGGCCTCTTTGCTTTGGTGTTCTTCGGAAGTAATCAAGGATCTGGGGGTGGATGGAGGAGGTGATTGTGAAACGTAGGAGGGTTAGGCCTAAGAAGGTTGATTTGGGGCATACTAGTGAAACTTCGTCTGTTCTCAAGAAGCAAGCCATGAAGACGTCGTCTAGTTCAATGACTAGAATTAAGTCCCTTCCTACTAGGCATAATAAATTTTCTCTTTTGTCTAATGAAGAAGATTTTATGGAATGTTAGAGGGGTGGGCAATCAGCCTACTGTGAGACATTTGAAATATCTTGTTAAGATGCACAAGCCTCAAGTGGTTGTTGTTCTTGAGCCAATGGTTGATGTTAGTAATGGTGAAGATCTCATGAGTGGGTTAGGGTTTGATTGTTTTGAGTTTAATAATTTAGGTCTTGCTAAGATTTGGGTTTTTGCTAAGGCTGCTGTTCAGATGCAAGTTTATTCTTTTTGTGAGCAAGCTCTTACGGTTTCTCTAGTTGATTATGATATTGGTGTTATGGTGTATGCCACTATTGTGTATGCTAGCTGTGATGGGGGGCAACGTAGAGGCCTGTGGGATTATTTGTGTTCTCTTTCACAGGAAATTACTCAGGGGCCATGGTGTGTGGTTGGGGATTTTAATGTTCTCTTGTATGCTTCTGATAAGAAGGGTGGTAGGCCTCCTCATCAATTGTACATGAATGAGTTCAGGGATTGTTTATCTTCTTGCATGCTTGAGGATGCTAGTTATACAGGGTCTCCCTTCACATGGTGGAATAATCAGGTTGGAGATAATAGGATATTGGCAAGGTTGGATAGGTGCCTTGTAATTGTTCATTGTAAGAATTTCCAGGTCAAGGTCACCAATATGCCAAGGTTACATTCTGATAATGCTTCTCTATTGGTGGACTTCAACAAATGGTCAGGTCTTGGTCCTTGTCCATTTAAATTTCTTAATGTTTGGCTTGAGGATCCTACGTGTTTAAATACTATCAGGCAGTCTTGGGCTCTTCTTGCGGAAGATAATGGTGACATGTCTTTTTGTTGGTTTCTTAAACTTACACGTCTGAGGTAGGCTTTCAGGAGCTGGAACAAGACTCATTTTGGGAACATTTTTGATCAAGTCAGGATGGCTGAGGATAGATTGAATGTGGTTCAGTGTGCTCTGGATGAGTACGCAAGTAATGATTGCATGCAACAGGTTCTTTTTGGCAAACAACAGTTGGACGTTGCTTTAAAAAAGGAGGAGATGTTTTGGTCCCAAAAAGCTCGATGCAGCTGGCTAAAGGAGGGGGATAAGAATACGGCCTTCTTTCACAATTGTTTCAAGCAACGTAGGCATAAGGCGTATATTCATTCTATTAAGGATGGCAGGGGTATTTGGGTGTAGGAGGCTCAGCAGATCCAAGATGTAGGAGTTGGCTTTTTTCAAAATTTGTTCTCTTTTGAAGGATGCAATGTGGATGTTTCTCTTTTAGGTTCTATTCCCAGCTTATTATCAAAGGAGGATTGTTTGACTCTAACTAAAGTTCCCAAACTGGAGGAAATTTATGATACTATTCTGTCTATGCCAGTGGGTGTAGTTGCAGGTCCAGATGGTTTCCCTTTATCTTTCTATGTTGCTGCTTGGGATATTATCAAGGATGACCTTTGTGAGTTAGTGAAGTTCTTTTTTGTAAGAGGTAAATTACATAGGAGTATTATAGCTTCTATGATTTAGTTGATTCCTAAAGTTGAGAAACCTGTTAATTTTTCTCAGTTTAGGCCTATCAGTGTTGGGAATGTTCCTTCCAAGATATGTTCTAAAATTTTGAATAATAGACTTGTCTCTTGGCTTCCTAAGATCATCATTTGGGAATAGGCAGGCTTTGTGAAAGGAAGGTTTAGTTGGCTTAGGAGTTGATTAATGACATTGATAAGAAGTGTAGAGGAGGTAACGTGGTTTTTAAATTGGATATGCTTAAGGCCTATGACAGGATGGAATGGCCTTTTCTCTTTCAGGTTCTCATAAAATTTGGTTTTTCAGAAAGTTTTGTGGATTTGGGTAGGAGATCATTGAGCAACAATTGGTTTTCTGTTATCATTAATGGGAAGCAATGAAGTTTTTTTAAATCCTCTAGAGGGTTGAAGCAAGGTGATCCTTTTTCTCCTACGTTGTTTATTCTGGCACAGGAGGTATTTAGTATGGGGCTTAAGCGATTATTTAAGAAGGGCCTTTGTAAGTGATATGCAACTTCTGGTAAAGGGACATGTCCATCTCATTTGTTCTATGCAGATGATGCTGTTATTTTTTGTAGGACAGATAGGGTATCTCTTTGCAACCTTCTTGATTTCAATGAGAGGTATGAGGCTTCTTTTAGATAGCGTATGAGGAGGAATAAATGCAATTATTTTTGGCACCTTCCTTCTCAAAGAAATGTTATGATTGAGCGTATCACTAGTTTTTCTCATGGCTCATGGCCTCCGATTTATCTAGGAGCTCCATTTGTTGCTAGTAGATTCAAAACCTCATATGTGCAGCCCTTCGTGGATATGATTCAAAAGCGCATTAATGGCTGGAGCTCTAATTTCCTTAGCATGGCGGGCCATCTTACGCCAATTAAAGGTGTTCTCTCTTATATTCCCTTGCATATCATTATGGTATTGAAATTGCCTGTTAGTGTTATGGATATTATTGATAGGTTGATGAGGGATTGTTTTTGGGGGTTCAAGGACGACAAGAGGAAATATCATTGGGTGCGTTGGGAGGCTTGTACTAGATCGGTTTTTGATGATGGTTTGGGTATTAGGAGGCTTGCAAATACGTATTACTTATTCAAGATTAAAAGCTACTGGAGATTGTTGTTGAAGGAATCCTCATGGAGCATTTATTGTGCAACAAAGTATAAGGTTAGTTATATGGGTTGGTACACGTCTCCTCCCTCTTTTGCTTCTACTCATTGGAAGTCTTTGATGGAGGTTATGCCTTGGGTAAATTCTAATTCTCATTGGCTCATTGATAAGGGTGATGCTTCTTTTTGGATGGATAAGTGGCATGATGATGGTATTATTTTCAACTTGTTGAAGTATTTTCCTTTGTCTGATTTGGGTGCTAAGGTCGGAGATGTGTTTTTTCGCAGAGATCTTTTCCAGGATCTGGTTAGGGGTATGTCTATGGCTCTTCAAATTATGTGAAATTCCTTTTGTGCTTTGGAGGTTAATACTGAGGGGGATAGTGACAGGCTCATTTGGGTGCTGGCTTCTGATGGTTTGTTCTCTATTAAATTGGCGTAGTCCATCATCTCTATCACATGTTTGTCTAAGAATAGATGCAGGTGGATTTGATCTGCGGTTGTGCCTATTGAGATCTCTATTTTCCTTTTGAAGATTGCTTGGAGGGCTGTTTCTGTGGATGTTCGTATTCAGTCCAAGTCTATGCATTATGTTTCTAAGTGCAATTGTTGTCTGACTGCTGATATTGAATCATTAGATCATTTACTTCTTCATAGTTAGTTGCCATCTAATATTTGGTCATTCTTTGGCAAGCTTTTGCATATGCAGGTGTATGGGAATATTCATGATACCATCTTAGCATGGTAAGAGAGGGGGCATCTTTCTTGCTATAGATGCACTTTAGTGGACTTTCTTCCAGGATTTATTTGTTGACACATGGAGAGACAAATGCAATCGACGGTACTCTAACATCTTTAGAGGATGGAGGCATGTTATTTTGGATATTATTAATGATTGTAACATTCATATTTCTCATAAAAGGTTTTCTTCTTTGGGGAGTCAAGTGTTACAACTGGGGATGTTTGGTTTCCAAGTTCCAGTGCGTTCTTTTGCTCCTTGCATGGTTGTAAATTGGAGGCCCCCATCACATGGTTTGAAAGCAAATGTTGATGGTTCTGCTTCTTCTTTCGGTTTGGGTGGAGGTGGTCTTGTTAGGGATATGTCTGGGAAAGTTCTTCTTGCTTTCTCGCATTTCTATGGGAATGTTTCCAATAATGTGGCTGAAATTTGTGCCATTTGAGATGTCCTACTCTTGTGTGGGGCTCATGGGCTGAATGTGACTGAGATTGAATCTGACTCCATGCAAGTGGTAAATATGTTGAGCAGGAAGATCTCAGTTAGCTAGAGATGTGATATTTGGTGGAGACGTATTGTAAGCATATTCAATGTGATTTACTCTCATTGCTATAGAGAAGGTAATGCTGCAGTTGATTATCTTGCTAAGGAGGGTGCTCGTCTTCATCATCAGAAGTTATACTTGTGTTTTCAGGATCTACCTAGAGAATATAGAGGCATTTGTAATTTGGATAGATGGAGGGTTCCTAGTATACATACTAGACGGGGTACAGGTCAGTCTTTTTCTCCTCTTCATTTTCCCAAGGGCATGGGTTTTGGAGAGGAGTTTTTTCAGACTACCCATTGGACTAGTGCTTGATGTGTCTATATCCACAGTTGAGTATCATTATTTTCCTTGTACCCATTCCTTTTGGTAATTTAATAAAAACAATTCTTTGATTGCCCAAAAAAAAAAGTAATTTGAAAAGGAAAAATTATGATGATTTGAAACGGATATGTTTTGCGAAGTGAATTTCCGGAAATTGTAAATGAGTTTTACGAATTTGTGATGCCTTTTGACTTGGTTTTTGAGAACCATGTTTCGTGGATTTTCTTGTGGATTTTGTTGTGGTTTTTAGTGGGCTCACTCACACATTCTATTTTGTGATTTTGTTTCTAGGTGTAGAGTAGAGGTGTAGTCTAATTTTGGTGTACATAGTAGGAGCCACGTAGCTACATACTAAGGTTCTGAGTAGTAATAATCCTTATTTTTCTTTAATAATTATAGTTTCTTTATAGTTGATTATTGAATAAATAGTTTGGGTAGTACTGGTACTAATATGTGACGCACTGGAGCATTACAGAGTGATATCAGGGCCTAGGTTTCACTAATTGCACCAATTTAGTAGTGTCTAGTTTAGTGGCTCTGTAAGACTGTACAAGTGAAGCATTTGCACTTGACCCTTTGTGTGTTTTGTGGTGGTAGCAAGATGCCGTTTAGTGGCAGAGGCCGAGGTAGGAATCCTGTGTCTGACTTCAGTGTAGAAGAAAGTAGTGGATGGAGAGGCATGTAGTAGGAGTTAGGCAAAATGATGTGGGAAATTGTCCAGTTCCTCAGTAGTGGCAACATGGACAAAGCCAAGGGGGATCCGTGGTTCAAGTAGTTCCACTAGTTGAGTGTGTTGATCTTTGACTGCAAGCTAGAGGAGTGTGAGGTGTGGTTACTAGAGGTAAAGAAGATTCCAAAAGGCATGGAATGTCCAATTGAGAAATGGGATCGGTTGGCTACCTTTCACTTCAAGAGTGATGTCAACCAGTGGTGGAGGGCCACACATTGAATGAAATTCCCAAACTCTAATCTATTGATGATTTTCTGGGAAGATTTCTAGGACGTTTTCTATGAGAGGTTTTTACAGAAGCATGAGAGAGATAGACTGGACAAAGAATTCTAAAACTTGAAGCAAGAGAATATGTCTGTGGCTGAGTATGAGGCAACATTTCACCAGTTGGAACAATGTACGTAGACCTTTGCTATAGAGAAGTACAAAGCCAAGAGATTCATGGAAGGACTGAATCCAGTACTTAGGTCGAAAGTTCTTGGCTACTAGTGTCAGACCTTGATAGATGTAGTGGAACTAGCAGCCTGATATAAAGATGAACGTAGGTTGTTTTTGGAATAAGACCATCCCAAAGGAATGGGGAAGATGTTCTCTCTATGACCTTCTGCTTCTAGGGTGCCAAACTTTGGATGTTCTAGAAGTTCCAAAAGGAAAAGAAAGGAGCACTCCGATCCAACAGTTGAGGAAGGATGCAGTGTTGCTGGTAAGCTAGTGCTAGATATAGCTAGATTGGCTTGAGCAGTGGTGCAAGAAAATGACTGTGTTACTCCTATGGGTGGATGGGGCACGCAGTGGCATAGTGTACACATTGGCAACGGAGTCTAGAAAACATAACATGCTACAACTACAGAAAGACTGGGCATATCCAAAAGAACTACCTTGACCCTTCGAAGCTAGCTATGGATGTGCCTCACCAACCAACCAAGGAAAGGGTGTTTGCTATATCTGCTCTAGATGCTGGTCCTTTTAGGGACGTTATAGAGGGTATGGAGTAATAATAAATGTGTATTATGGATCTTTATGTAGTAATGTATCAAGTACTATTTTCAATAATAAATAATTATGATTTGTGGTTATGATGTATGTTGCTAAGATCCTTTCTTGTGGCTGATCGAATAGCTCGAGTTTTGTTCGACTCAAGGAGTTCATTGTCTTTTATCTCTGAGTCATTTGCTGCTGAGATTGGAGAAAAATTAGCTAGGTTGGCTTTCCATCTTGATGTGGTGACTCCATTGAGAGAGTATAGCCTAGCATGGGGATATCTGCGGTTAGTCGATGTTAAGCTAGGAGTCAAGGACTTCAAGGCCAATCTAATCATAATGGATATGTAGGTGTATGATGTCATATTAGGAATGGACTATCTAGCGCAGCATTCAACAATGATAGACTGTGCAAAGATGAGAGTGTTGATAAAATGTCCAGGCCAGGGATAGTGCATGGTGCAAGGAATCAGACTGAGAGAGTCGAAGAAAGTAATTTCGGCAATAAAGGCCTACCATCATCTAGCAAAAGACAGTGGAGGCTACCTAGCCAGTGTGATAGTATCTTCCTTGCCAGTTCTAAGGGTACAAGATATACCAATTGTTCAAGAGTACTCTGACGTCTTTTTAGAAGAGTTACCCGATATGCCATCGAGTAGAGAAGTGGAGTTTCTGATTGATCTTGTGCTAGGGTTGAGCTCCATTTCGAAGACTCCTTACAAAATAGCATTTGCTGAGTTAAGGGAGCTTAGTACTCAACTATAAGAACTACTGGACAAAGGGTTTATCCAGCCAAGTGTATCACCTTAGAGAACGGCAGTGTTATTCGTCAAGAAGGATGGTTCACTTCGATTATGCATCAACTATCAGATGTTGAACCAAATCATTGTAAAGAGCAAATACCCATTGCCTAGGATAGAGAGCTGTTTGACCAGTTGCAAGGAGCATCGGTCTTCTCAAAGATAGATCTAAGATTAGGATATCACCAACTCAAGATCTAGGAGTCAAACGTGCACAAGATAGCCTTTTAGGCTCGGTGTAGACACTCCGATTTTTTAGTCACTTGGCAACAGATTCCTCTGGAAAGATGTCTGGTTACGACCACCAAACCTAAACCCTAACTCCACCTAAACCCTAGCTCAACCTAAACCCACTCAAATCCACTTAGGTCCACACAAGCCCATTTAAGCCACATAAGCCCATTTAAGTCCACACAAGTCCACTATGACCTAATTTAAGCAAAAACCCATAATTAAAAATCAAAATCAAACAAAACTCACGTAAATCCTCAAAGAACCTAAATTAATTAAGTAAAACAAACTTTTAATCTAAACCTAAACCACATAAAATACTCTTAAATATTGAAAATCCCAATTAATCAAATAAAATCCACTTAAGCCACTTAAAATACAAAATTAATTAAGTAAAAATCCTAATTAAAACCAAAATTAAATAAAATCTATTCAAAACATTTAAAATCTAAAATAATTAAGTAAAAAACCTAATTAAAAATAAAATTAAATAAAATCCATTCAAACCATTTAAAATCCAAGTTAATTAAGTGAATACCCTAATAAAAACCAAAATAAAATAAAATCCATTCGAACCATTTAAAATCCAAGTTAATTAAGTGAAAAACCTAATTAAAATCAAAATCAAGTAAAATACATATAAACCATTTAAAACTCAAATTAATTCAGCAAAAACCCTAATTAAAACCCTAATCAAGTAAAACTCAATAAATCAATTAAAAATTAAATTTAATTAAAATGAAACCCTAATCCAAACAAAAATCAAGCCAAAAACAATTAAGTCAAAATTTAAATCAAAATCTCTAATTAGATCAAATAAAAACCAACTAAATCAAAATTTAAATTAAACCTCTAATTAAATCAAGTACAAACTAATTAAATCTAAATTTAAAAGTAATCAAATCTAAAATTCAAACACCAAACCTTAACCCATTTAAATCCAAAAAAACCCTAAAAACAATAAAACCCTAAATCTTAATTGAAATCACAAAAACCCTAAAATAATAAAATCCAAAAAGCCCAAATCAAACTTAAAGCTAAAACCATAAATCCTAATTAAAATCACAAAAAAACCTCAAATGATAAAATCCAAAAAAATCCTAATCAAACTTAAAATTAAACTCAAAACCGTAATTAAAATCACCAAAACCTTCAAGTAATAAAATCCAAAAAACCCTAATTTAAAATCAATTAATTAAACTTAAAATAATAAAAATCAAAACCTAAATTAAAATAAAAAAAATAAATTAAAATCACCAAAACAAATCATAAAAACCCTAAAACAAAAAAAACCAAAACCCTAAAACCTAAAAAAAAAAAAACCAAAACACAAGCCCACTCATGCAGGTCCATTTCTAGCCCAATACACCATTCACCCTTCAATCACAAACTTAGGAAAAAGTCCAAAATAATTCCGACTAGCGTTTCCTTCATCTCCGGCGACTCCCCGAGTTTTTCGGTGACAACACCGACGATATCTCGAGATCTCTGGAGCATATCTCCTCCTCCTCGTGATCTCTGGCCAACCTCCTCCAGCTCAAGCGAGCATTGGACAATCGTCAATCACTGGAGAGGCGGATTGACAGCCTTGGAAAGCTTCACCGGTGTATAAAGCCCTCGCTGTCGACTGAGTTTGGAGGACCGTTCAAACCCACTGAGAAGCACCCCTTGAAACCCCAGAGAGAACCTAGCCATTTTCCTGACTTCCTTCAGCATCTCTTCCAATCCTTTAGCACACCAGAGCCCCCGAACCATCACCGCCAGAGTAATCCATGAGCACCGCCGTCGAGCCTCGCTAGGAGGACAACCTAGCCTTCATCCAGGTAACCTTTCCCTCTCTTAATGCTCGCATTTGTTTTCTTTAGTTTTGTCGAGCGTATCTAAGCCTTCTAGATCAAGCCTCGTTGGGATTTTCCCCTTCGTGCGCCGTTCCCCTTTTCTCCGATGGTGGATTCACCACCATCAGCGAGTGTAACGCCCCGAACCCGGGCACGCTACCAAACAAAAGCATCACAAGCCAAATTACACAAATTACAGAATAACAAGAGACTGTAACCAAGGCTCACCTCTAGGATCTCGATGCGCGGCTAGAAACTTCGATTCCTGCACCAGAAACTGGCTGCACGCCGTCAGCACCTGAAACACACACAGCATGCGTGAGTGACATCTAAGTCACCCAGTACGCGCCCCCAAAACACCCAACTACAAGCAAGCACAGTAAAACCAAAGAAAACTTATTTCTTAATATGTAAAACCTGGTTTTATTCTCTTAAAATCATTTCCTC
>JAMKQA010104104.1:0-18545 GCA_024699735.1 Posidonia australis | reverse complement strand
GTGGTTTTCCTCGTCTTTCCCTTAAAAGACTAGGTGGCGACTCCACTTTGCTTTTTTTCTTTTATCCTTGTGCCTTCGCCGTCATCGGCATGGCTGTGATTCTCCTCCTCTTCACCTCCTTTCCCTTCGGGTCGGGCGGTTGGTCGGACGGACACGGACGCGGTCACAAATATCAATTTTTCATTTTTCTGTATTAGATTGATAAACTGAGAGAGTACAAAGAAGTGCTAGAGAAAGTTCAAAGTCTTGCTCGAGGATCATGTCCTTGAGTTTTGTCTTACAATAGATTTTATATAAATTGATACAAGTTTGAGACTAAATCTATTGAAGAGACACATGTCACCCAAAATACTGGTATTGCAACGGTTGGTGATCATGGTTGTATTTGGTATGGGATTTTGTTGAATATAATTGAATTACAATTTATTAAAGGAGATTCCATCCATGTGTTCAAATGCCTTTGGTATAACATGAGTAGTAGGGGACTTTCTGTAGATGATTATAACTTTACGTATGTGAACACAATAAAAACAAGCTTTGAGGATGAACCTTTTCTTCTAACCACACTGGCACAACAAGTATATTACTCTAAAGGTCCCATAAAGGAAGAGTGGAGTGTTGTTTCATGATGGAAGCCTAGGGATATTTATGAGGTTTTTAACAAGGAAGATTGTAACAATCATCTCAAGGAAGCCCTAGAAAATGAAAGTGATGATGACGATGATGATGAAGTGTTGAAGACTATTGAGCCATGCATACCATTTAATGGTGTTCCAGAATGTCCACAAGTAAATTAGGTGAGGAAAGGACTTGGTGTTCTACGTATAAAAAAAAGAAATAAAATAAGGCATTAAGTAAATCTAAGAAGGTATTTAATGCTTTTGCACTTTTATATTACATTTATGCATGGAGAGGAGTAGTATGCTTTCTACTTGTAAGTTTCTAATCACTAAGAAATTTATTTTATTTTGCAAAGAAATGCCTCCAAAATCAAATCTTAGTATTAAAAAGAAGGTTCCATCTACTTTAGATAATGTTAGGAAAAATTCAAATCCAGGAACATCTACTTTAGGTGATGCCTCCAAAAGAACTTGCATTGTAATCTTGCACTCCAAATTTATAGTCACTCAATTTTGTATTTTTTTTGTTTTAATGTAACGCCCCGAACCCGGGTACGCCACTCAAATCATAATAACACAAGCAATCACAAAAAATTACAACATTAATTTAACATCTGCAACTAACTAAGGCTCACCTCCAAGAACAATGTGTGGCTAGTGGCTGCAAACTCTGACATCGGGACTAGACTGCACCACCAAATGCACTTGAAAACCAAACAAAGTACGCGTAAGTAACATCTAAGTCACCAAGTATGTGCTACACACACACAACAAAAAGCTCAACAAAACCACAAAAACACAGCTTTTGATTTACAAAACATGGCTTTCTTTAAAAGTCCATTTCAAAACATCATTTCTTTTTTTCAATGTTTGGAATCTCTTTCCAAAACCATGCTCTTTCAAAACCTTATCCCTTTTCTTAATTTCATTCATTTTCAATTTTTTATGCATTTTGAGAGATCCACATTCACAACTAGATCTAGCTCAAACGCAAGGCCTCACTAGGCTCCAAAGCAAAACCACATTCATTGACTGGTAACTGGTTTAAATCAAAATTCTTATTTATTGCTAGAATTTGGGCCAAGACCATAGGCAAAAACAATAAATCCTATTCCAACTTATGTCACACATTTGTTTCCACTTTTATTATTGGTGTTACATTAATCAAGGGTAACCAAGCACACAAGCAGCAGGTGAGGACACTATTTTTCCTACCTCCCTGCACTACCACGGTGAAGTTCCCCATGTAGGAGGACATCGCCCCGGTCAACCAACCTCAATTTCATTTCATATGCACGTGGGTACGGCTTTTCTGACGTCCCAACGGTGACCCGAACACCTAGGTTCATATACTCAGGCTCAGCCTACACCATCGGTGACCTGGACACTTAGATCTCAAATCCTAGGCTCAACCTACACCGTAACAAACATTAGTAACCATGGTCGTATCTGACAATTAATATATTAACAATTTGTTGACACCGTCCACTCGTGGTCCCACACTAGCAACCATGGTTGTATCTAACAATTGGTTTTATTGAAGTATCATTCTCCTACCACGTTGTCGACACGAACTCCTGTGGCTCCAAAACAAATTATTATTTTATTTTTCAAAACTTTTGGGTTTTCTTTTTAAAACCATTACTCATTTTCTTTTCTTTGCAGCGAATCATTCCCAAACCAAACATGACCCTTCATTGGGTTCCAGACTCAACATCATACAAAAACCAGGCATTCATATTTATTATTAGGTCTCAGCCCGAAAATCACATCAAACCATCTATTCATCGATTCCTTTCATTTTTGGAGTCTAAAACCCAAAACCATATTCAAATTCATTTATTTGGATTTCATATTCCTCCATGACATTTATATAGGGAAAACATCATTACTACATGTCCATTATCCATTCAAAACCATTTATTTCCATTTATCATAAACATTCAATCATATGGGCTATGGGCCAAATTCGGCATATTGATTTGGAAATCGGTCGATCGAAATCTCCTTTTTCTGTCGTCCAAATTCCTCTGGTTCGGTTGATTGGGACATTTCGGTTGATCGAAATTTCCTAATTTGGTAGCCCAAGTGTTTTTGGTCTACCGAAAACGAGCATCTGGTAGAATACTAAAAGGAAACGGTATGCTAAACCCAATTCAGCATACCAAAATCCTCGATTTCAATAAACGTCCCTTGTTTCTGACCCATCCGTTCTCTGGAATTGGGACCTCCAGCGGACCTAACAAACACACCTCATAAATCTTAAATAAAACATGGGGTATAGACCTCTAAGTCTACTTCAAAACCCCTCAAACCATTTGCAAAACCATCAAGCATGCTAGTCACACGAAAATCACAAGGACATGAAACTCATACGTAGCCATGTAGCATGTATTCCATTTTCAACCAAAACTCATGAAATCCATACAATCCTAGCATGATCTCTACGCATTCATACTATCTGTCATATTCCCATCCTGTCTACTATTTTTCCGTGATTTTACATACATTTTTCCTCATTTTCATGAATTAGGGCCATTAAACTCAAATTGCAAAACGTGAGAAAAAGAAGGGTCGTGCACCTCTCATGGCCCTCCAACGACCTCCCCGCATCTCCCCAGCCTCTAACACAACCTTGGTGACCCACGACAACGGTGCACACGACTCAAGCCTCCTGAGCTCTGCTACTCTAGTTGCGTGCACCACTCCTCTCCCTCTCTCTCTCTTGGCTCGCCTCCCCTCCACTTCCTCCTCCGTCTTTATCTCCTCCTCCTCCCCACATCACGTCGTTCATCGACCCCATCACCCTCACATCGGAGGGGACGGGATGGCACCGGTCTTCTATGGTGTCACGGGTTGGTGAGAGAAGAAGAAGATGAGGGCTTGTAAGGGAGAGAGAGAAAAAAGAAAGAAAGAAAGAAAAAGGAAAAAGATGGACACACAAATTGAGGCAACATGCATCCTCTAATAGGACCCCACATTGGTCCTACAACACAAATAAGTGCACAGAAAACCAACAAGCCTCCACACACACAAAGAATAACCGATTATCCATTAATAAACCACTTACACAATATTACAATTAATTACATAGTTTACAATTAAAATGGATAATCAGGCCCAAGTGTCACATCCTACCCCCATAAAAGAATTTCGTCCTCGAAATTTAGTTCTAATAAAATAAGTAGGGGTACCATCTCTAGATGTCCACCTCGTGCTCCCAGATAGCCTCCTCTGTTCCATGATGTTGCCACTAAACCAACACCAATGGAATCACTTTGTTCCCGAGGACTTACTCTTTTCTGTCTAGTATCTGAACTGCATTTTCAATCATAGACAGGTCCTCATGCAGCTCTTCTGGCCGTATTGTTATAACCTACGATGCATCAACCAAACACTTCCTCAACATGGACATGTGGATGATGTTTTGTACACTAGCTAACTCTGTAGGTAGATCTAGTCTGTATGCCACTTTACCAACTCTCTTGGTAATCTGGTATGGTCCGATGTATCTTGGGCTCAACTTGCCTCTCTTTCTGAACCGCATCACTCCTTTGGTTTGTGACACCATCAAGAATATGAAGTCTCCTTCCTCGAATTCAAGAGGTCTCCACCTCCTATCTACATAACTCTTTTATCGACTCTAGGCAAGCAACAGCCTCTTCCAAATCAGGTCCACCTTGCCCTTGTACTGTTGCACGATCTTAGACCCAATCAACTGTCTCTCACCCACCTCACTCCAACAAGTGAGTGTCCTATAGGGTCTGCCGTACAGTGCCTCATATGGTGCCATACCAATACTAGCGTGGTAACTGTTATTATATGCAAACTCAATCAGAGGTAAATGATCCTCCCAGCTACCACCAAAGTCCAAGGTGTAGGCCCTCAACATATCCTCAAGTGTCTGGATGGTCCTCTCAGTCTAGCCATCTATCTAAGGGTGAAAGGCGATACTAAAACTCAACACTATATCGAAAGCCTCCTGTTAAGCTCCTCAGAACCTCGATGTAAACATCGTGTCTCTATCATATACAATAGACATTGGAACACCATGCAGTCTCATAATCTCTACAACATACAACTTTGCCAGCTCTACTAAGGGAAGATTCACCCTCATTGGCAAGAAATGTGCTAATTTTGTAAAACGATCCACAATCACCCAAACTGTATCATTCTTCCTTCGAGTTCTCGGCAAACCTGTCAGAAAATCCATCGACACATTTTCCGATTTCCACACTGGAACGTTCAGAGGCTGCAATGTCCCTGCAGGCTTCTAGTGCTCTATCATCACCATCTCATAGGTTGCACACTTCGCCACATACTCAGCAATTTCCCTCTTCATCCCAGGTCACTAGAAATTCCTCCTCAAGTCCTTATACATCTTGGTGCTTCCAAGATAATAGTATATCTAGAGCAGTGAGCTTCATCAAGCAGACTATTCTTGATTTCCTTTACTTGAGGCACGTACAACCTTAGGTCGTACCTCAACCCACTGTCTACCCCAACTGAAAAGTGAGGGGCATTACCAGCTTCCAACTTCCTCTAGATATCTGACACAAAAGAATCATATTGCTGAGCGGCAACAATCGCCTCAATCATTCTTGGGCGACTAGACAAATTTGCCAACACAACTCTAGCAGCTCCTTGAGATTGTCTCCGAGGTCTGCACTCCACTAGCCTTTCTAACAATTTCCATTCACGGATCATTAGGCTAGCGATGACATGAGTGCGTCTACTCAGAGCATCTGCAACCACATTTGCTTTCCCTAGGTGGTACGACAGGCTGAAGTCATAATCCTTAATATATTCCACCCAATGCCTCTGTCTTTGGTTCAAATCCTTCTGAGTGAAGATGTACTTCAAACTCTTATGATCTGTGTACACCTCAAACTGTTCACCATACAGATAATGCCTCCAAATCTTCAGGGCAAACACAATAGCTTCCAACTCCAAATCATGGGTGGGGTAGTTCTTCTCATGATCTTTTAACTGGCACGAGGCATACGCCACCACCCTACCATGCTGCATCAGCACACATCCCAAGTCAGTCCCACAAGCATCACTGTAGACTGTGAAACCGTCACTCCTAGAAGGCAAGGTCAAAACTGGGGCTGACACCAGATGAGCCTTCAACTCATTGAAGCTCTCCTCGCACTGCCAAACCTAGGCAAAGTGCACTTCCTTTCTGGTAAGTCTGGTCATTGGTGCAACAATCTTGGATAAATCTGCTATAATATCCTATCAGGCCGAGGAAACTTCTGATTTCAGTTACTGTCTTCGATATGGCCCAATTGCTTACAGCCTCTACCTTGGCTGGATTTACCTTGATGCCTTCTCCTGAGATGATATGACCAAGGAAGGACACCTCCTCCAGCCAGAACTCACGCTCGGAGAACTTGGCATAAAGCTGATGCTGTCTTAATGTCTCTAGTACGATCTTCAAATGTCTCTGGTGGATCCGAACAATTGGAGAATACACCAGGACTTCATCCACAAAGATGGCCACAAACTAGTCTAAATAGGGCCTGAACACCATATTCATCAGGTCCATGATGGCAGTCGGATCATTTGTCAATCCGAATGGCATAACCAAAAACTCATAATGTCCATAACACGTGCGAAAGACTGTCTTCTGCACATCTGGCTCATTGATCCGTAATTGATGGTATCTAGATCTCAGATCAATCTTGGAAAACACCGATGCTCCCTGCAACTGATCAAACAAATCATCGATCCTGGGTAGTGGATACTTGTTCTTAACAGTTACCTAGTTCAACATCTAGTAGTCTATGCAGAGCCAAAGTGAACTGTCTTTATTAACAAACAGTACCGATGCTCTCCAATGTGAAACACTAGGACGAATAAATCTCTTGTCCATCAGTTCTTGCAGTTGATTCCGGAGATCCCTCAATTCGGTGGGTGCCATCCTGTATGGAGCCTTGGAAATAGGACCTGATCCTGACACCAAATCAATCATAAACTCCACTTCCCGGTGTGGTGGCGTTCTAGGCAATTCCTCTAGAAAGACATCACGATATTCCTACACCACTAGCAAATCCTGAATCCCAATCACAGGTGAAGTAGAAACAGTTACACAGGCCAAATAGCCCACACTGCCTCTTACCAAATAATGATAGGCCTTGATAGCAGATATCACTTTTCTGGGCTCACCCAATTTAGTGCCTTGCACCACACACCAGCCTTGTCTTGGACACTTTGCCAGAACCCTTCTCTTAGCACAATGTATCATGGCTAAATGTTGTGCCAGCCAATCCTTTCCCAGGATAACATCATAATCTTGCATGTCCATCAACATTAAGTTGGCTTGAAAATTCCTATCTCTCAGCTGAATATCGACTGGTCTCAGATACCTCCACGCTATACTGTGTTCTTCCAATGGAGTAACCACATCTAGGTGGAATGCTAATTTAACTGGTCTGGTCTTAATCTCAGCAGCAAATGACTCGGAGACAAAAGAAAATGAACTCCCAGAGTCGAATAAGACTTGGGCCATCTGGTCAGCCATAAGAAAAGAACATAACATCAACACATCATAACCATAATCATAATCATATCAAATGATAAAGTCGATTACATATAGGATCCATTATTACAACACAGGATTCAACTCATGTAGCCATACTAATTCTCACCTTCCACAACATCTCTTGATGGACCAGCATTTAGGGCAGCAATGGAGAACACTCTCCCTTTGGTAGGCTGACGAGGCGCATCTCCCATTGGCTTCGGCTGACTAGGACAGTCCTTTTGATAGTGTCCAGACTTCCCACAGTTGTAGTACATTACACTGTTTAAGCTTTTCTGTCTATGCCAACACTACACTGCTATGTGCCCCTTCTTACCAAAGACGTGGCATGGTCACATCTTCGAGCCGCTACTGGATCCCGTATGGCTGAAACCAACACTTTCTTCCGTACCAGATGTAGGCTGTTCCTTTCGCTTCTTTCTAGAGCTACTAGAACTTTCAAAACTTGGCGCTCCAATGACTGAAGGTCGAGAAACAAAAGGTCGAGAGATGGACTTCCTCTCCTTATCCTCCTTAGGATATTCTTCCTGGAACAACCTACGATCATCCTCATAGTGGCTTGCAAGCTCAATGACATCCACCAAGGTCTGACATCTGATGCCAGTAACTCTGGATCTCAGCACTGGATTAAGTCCCTTCACAAATTTCTTGGCTCTTTTCTTCTCAGAAACCACAGCCTAAGAGAACTGCTCCAATCAAAGGAAGGACAACTCATACTCAGCCACGGTCAAGCTTCCCAACTTCAGGTTCTGGAATTCTCTGTTCAGCTTGTCCCTCTCATGCTCAGAGAAGAACCTCTCATAGAATACCTCTCAGAACTCCTCCCAAGAGGTCATTAGTAGGTCTACATTTGGAAACTTGGTGCCGCGCGTAGCCCTCCACCACTGATCCGCAACACTCTTGAGCTAAAATGTTGCGATCTTGATCCACTTCTCAGTTGGACACTCAATCCCCTCTAGGATCTTCTCTACTTCCAGGAACCAAGCCTCACACTCCTCTGGTGTGCCGCACCCATCTAGAGTTGGCGCACATAGCTAGCGGAACTGCTTAACCCACACGTCTCCTTTCGCCTCATCCTTGCTGCTGCTGCAGGAGGACTAAGCGAAACCCCACATCATCTTGCCAAATTCCCGTCGCATGTCCCTCCAAGCACTGCTCTCTCCCACCTCAGAGTCAGGTATTGAGGCCTTGCCACGGCTATTGCCTCGGCAAAACATCCTCCTGCCAACACAACAAGAAAATACAACAATCAGAATCAGGTACAAGACTCTCTACTGTGTAGTCCTATGGAGCCACTAGACCGGACATCACCAAGTCAATGCACTAGGTGTAATCTTAGTTCTGATACCACTTTGTAACGCCCCAAACCCAGGTACGCTACCCAAATCATAGTATCACAAGCAATCACAAAAAATTACAGCATTAATTTAACATCTGTAACAAACTAAGGCTCACCTCCAGGAACAATGTGCAGCTAGTGGCTCCAAACTCGAGCAACAGAACTAGACTGCACCACCAAATGTACCTGAAAACAAAAGAAAACATGCATGAGTGACATTTAAGTCACCCAGTACGCACCCCACACACACATAACAAAATGCTCAACAAAACTACAAAAACACATCTTTTGATTTACAAAACATGGTTCTCTTTCAAAGTCCATTTCAAAACATCATTTCTTTTTTTTCAATGTTTGGAATCTCTTTCCAAAACCATGCTCTTTCAAAACTTTATCCCTTTTGTTAATTTCATTCATTTTCAATTTGTTATGCATTTTGAGAAATCCACATTCACAACCAGATCCAGCTAAAATGCATGGCCTCACCTGGCTCCAAAGCAAAACCACATTCATTGGTTTATAACTCGTTTAAATCAAAATTCTTATTTATTGCTATAATTTGGGCCAAGACCATAGGCCAAAACAATAAATCCTATTCCAGCTTATCTCACACATTTTTTTTTACTTTTCTTATTGGTGTTACCTTGATCAGGGGTAACCGGCACACAAGCAGTAGATGAGGACACTATTTTTCCTATCTCCCTGAACTATTGCGGTGAAGTTCCCTATGTGAGAGAACACCGCCCCGGCCAACCAGCCTTAATTTCATTTTATACGCACGAGGATACGTCTTTTTTTGTCATCCCATCGGTGACCCGAATACCTAGGTTCATATACCTAAGCTCAGTCTATACCGTCGGTGACCCAGACAACTAGGTCTCAAATCCTAGGTCCAACCTACATCGTAACAAACATTGGTAACTATGGTTGTATCTGACAATTGATATATTAACAATTTGTCGAAACCATCCACTTGTGGTCCCACACTGGCAACCACAACCGTATTTGATAATTGGTTTTATTGGAGTATCATTCTCCTACCACATTATCGACACCAACCCCCGTGGCACCAAAACAGATTATTATTTTCTTTTTCAAAACTTTTGGGTTTTCTTTTTAAAACCATTACTCATTTTCTTTTCTTTGTAGGGAATCATTTCAAAACTAAACATGACCCTTCATTGGGTTCCAAACTCAACATCATACAAAAACCAAGCATTCATATTTATTATTAGGTCTCATGTTCAAAAATCACATCAAACCACCTTTTCATCGATTCCTTTCATTTTTGGAGTCTAAAACCCAAAACCATATTCAAATTCATTTATTTAGATTTCATATTCCTCTATGACATTTATATGGGGAAAACATCAATACTACATGTCCATTATCCATTCAAAACCATTTAACATTTATCATGCACATTCATTCATATGGGATAGGGGCCAAATTCGGCATGCCGACCTGGAAATTGGTCGACTAAAATCCTTCGGTCGTCCAAATTCCTTTGGTTCGGTCGACCGAGACATTTCGGTCGACTGAAATTTCCTGATTCAGTAGCCCAGGTGTTTTCGATCTACCAAAAATGAGCATCTGGTAGAATACTAACAAGAAACGGCATGCGAACCCAATTCGACATACCAAAATCCTCGATTTCAGTAAACGTCCCCTATTTTCGACCCATCTGTTCACCAGAATTGGGACCTTCGGTGGACCTAACAAATACACCTCATAAATCTTAAATAAAACTTGGGGTGTAGACTTCTAAGTCTACTTCAAAACCCCTCAAACCATTTATAAAACCATCAAGCATGCTAGTCACACGAAAACCACAATGACATGAAACTCATACGTAGCCATTGTAGCACGTATTCCAGTTTCAACCAAAACTCATGAAATCCATACAATCTTAGCATGATCTCTACGCATTCGTACTATCTATCACATTTCCATCCTTTCTACTTTTTTTCTGTGATTTTACATACATTTTTCCTCATTTTCATGCATTAGGGCCATTAAACTAAAATTGCAGAAAGAGAGAGAGAGAGAGAGAGAAGGGTCACGTACCTCTCGCGGCATTTCGGCGATCTCCCCGCATCTTCCTGGCCTCCAGCGCAGCCTCGATGACCTACAGCGATGGCGTACACGACTCAAGCATCCTGAGCTCTACTCCTCTGGTTGCAAGCACCACTCCTTCTCTCCCTCTCTCTCTTGCCTCGCCTCCCCTCCATTTCCTCCTCTATCTTTATCTCCTCCTCCTCGCCTCACGTCAGTCACTGATCCCATAACCCTCACGTCTTAGCGGACGAGACGACATGAGTCTTCTATGGTGGCATGGGTTGGCGAAAGAAGAAGAAGATGAAGGCTCGTAAGGGGGAGAGAGAAAAAGGAAAGAAAGAATGAAAAAGGAAAGAATGAAAAAGGAAAAAGATGGGCACGCAAATCGAAGCCACTGTGCATCCTCTTACCGAATCCCACATTGGTCCCACAACACAAACAGGTGTAAGAAAACTAACAAACCTCCACACACACAAAGAACAACCGATTATCCATTAATAAACCACTTACACAATATTACAATTAATTACATGGTTTACAATTGAAATGGATAATCAGGCCCAGGTGTCACATTAAACTCTCAAAATTAGAACATATGCAACTATTTCCTGAACTTGCATTTCTCCCAACTTATGTTATATTCAATTGTACATTTTTCTATCACTTGTATAAAAATCTATTAACTCTTTTCTATGACTTGTAATTTTAGGTGATCATGTGCTTGATAGACAAGCAGTCGTTGCCCTCCAGCACTTCTTTCGGATATTGTAAGAATCACCACCACTCTATACATGGTCAGGGCTCAGTAGACACATATTCTCAATGAAGTCAACAACACTATTAATGCAGAGAGCACTAGCATTGGAGAGAGTGTGGATGCAGGATTTTGGGGAAGTGCATTATGTGCGTTCGTTTGTCGCCTTTTGCCACTTCGCTTGTATTCCTTTGTTTTTTGTCTAATTCCTCCACTCCATGGATCTTGGAACTGGTGTGATAACCACTCTCGGTTCGTTTTCGCTAGCCCTCGAGACTCCTTGGAGAGATGTTGTGGTTACGAGTTCAACTACCTTAGGACGACGCCAACATCGCCAAAGGATACTTGTAGTAGTGAGCTTCCTCTTCTGCTTTTTCTCCTTACAAAACAATATAAAAAATGCAGATTAATAAAGTGTAGTAAGAAATTCAACAAAATAAATTACGAATATGAAATGGGAGGAAAAAACTGACTCGACGGGTTTTATCCCCCTAGTTGTAACTAATATTAATACCTAACTATAATATGTAAATATGAAATGAAAATGAAAAATGCAAAGTGATAAAGAAAACCCCCTTTAGTTCATGGACTAGATGCGCATGATGCAAGTTGCCGATGTAGCGTGATGGAAGAAAGAAGGAAAACTCAAGCTCAGAGTTTCAAAACTTTTTTACTCTCTCTCTCTCTCAAGATAATTTCCTCTTCTTTTGAATGTGTGACTCATGTCCCCAAAGGCTGGGGATGCCCTCTATTTATAGAGGCACATGAGAATCACAAAAAGCAAAACAGACCAAAATTAGAAAAATTGGACAACTGCAAACAAAAGTTTCCATTTCATAAGTGTTGTACGTGTGAACATGGCCATTGTATGTTAAACACCCAAAATTGGGAGTTCAACACACCTAAGTTGTTAATAGGAATATTCCTCTATTAAAAGGACTAATAAAGTTTGGTCGAAGTCAAATTGGTGCCTAGCATGATTAAAGGAGTCTTCCAAAAAAGAAAATTTCTTAAATTCAAAATTTTCCAAAGGAAGAAAGTGACTGATGTGGCATTACTGAATTGTCAAGTGTAAAACGCCCAGAACTGGGTATTCTATGTTGAACGTCCAAACTCAGACTTACAACACCCTAAGGCTAGAAATTTACAAAATTTGGCTACCAATTCAAACATAGTCAAACAAGTGATTTAATGACGTAATAAAGACCTCTAAATAAGGTAAGAAAATTCACTAATATTGATAATGATTTATGTTAACTCCAAAAAAGGAAAGTTTGACAAGAATGGGAAGGAAATAACCTAGAGGTGTTGAACATTGGGAGTTCAACGTTGAACGTCTAGTTTTGGGAGTTCAACGTTGAACGCCTGATTTTGGAAACACCTAATTTTAGGAGTTTAACGTTGAACACCTAGTTTTGAGAGTTCAATGTTGAACGCCTGATTTTGAAAACGCTTGATTTTAGGAGTTTAATATTGAACGTCCAGTTTTGGGAATTCAATGTTGAATATTTGATTTTGAGAGTTTAATGTCAAACACTTAGTGTTGGGAGTTCAACGACCTAGACTAATAAATTGACTTTTGAAGAGGATATGGACTAAACAAAAGACCTCTAAAGATGTATGGAGCATGATATGATGCAATGGAACCTAATAAAGATAAAGAAACGTCAAAACGGGGTATCTACGGAGAGTTCCACAAGATAGATAGAAAATTTTGTGAACAATGGCTAGTCTAAAATAAAAGATGCTTAATGAGTTTTCAAAAGCACAGCCCGTTAGGAATTAAGGTCAATGAATTTATTCCAAGCATTAGGACAACAATGTCTTTTGCCTTCATCATAACCCCACCAAAAGCTTTTATAAAAGGCATTAAGGTATTTATGAAGCTTTTTAGGAAACAAGTGGACATAGTTGCATAGAATAAATGTGGCCTAGGTTTGCAGAACCTTCTCAAAGTTATAAGCTTTTGGGAAGCAAAATTTGGTACTTGTGCAATAACCCCAATTGCTTTCGGCCTCTGCTTAGCCGAATCTTTTGACCAGACTGTTGATCTCAGTCCCCTTTTCTTGGCAATCCAAAAACTTGAGCTTCTTTTCTTTGAATCGATCTGATTAGAATCCCAATCATTTTCCCCTGCAACCACTACATTCCATGTAATATCTTCCATTTACCTTCTTTTTCAAACCCATGAAATCATAGCTGTCAGAAGTGGAAGGGAATTTATTTTTTAAACCCACGAAAACATAGATGAATAGTGTGTAAAACTGTATGTATATGAACGGGACTCCATTTATTTATTTTAATTGCATTAAAAGACTATGAAATACTTGGTTTTTAAAATGATGGGTTTCATTATTTGATTTCTCATAAATGGAACTTGTTTCGGAGGAGCCGTCTCCCATACATCGTTTCTATGTATCAATGAGAGATATGTTACTTTGGATCCATCATGTTATTTTTCATATGCAAGATGTTATTTCAAACGATGTGCATCTCACACATCACTTTATATTTATATTTCAGTTTGGAAGGTTACTCTTACCAGTAAGAAACAGAACTTCATCAATTCTATTAGACATTGTGGGTTCAGTAATATTTTTTGCATAACTTCGTACGATTTGAACTTTCTTTGCTATCTTCTGCAACGTTATATGAATTTTTTTTACTGGATTTCAAATGTTTCCGTAACCAACAAGATAAAAAATAAAAAACGAACAAATCTTCAATAAGAAAAAAAGTCTTCCACCAAAAAAGAAGCATCGAATATAAAAACGCATGCATTTAAGTGCTGATATCCCAAGCAAAATCAGGACATTCATATAAAACTCCACCAGGCAAATTAACTAAAACTCCACCAATCAACACACATCAGCACATTTGTATTTATCATACAAAAACAAGCTATAGATGGGATTTACACAATAAAAAGAAACAAAAAGATTTACACAACAAAAAAAGGGAACAAAACACTAAAAATCCATCTCCCCCCTCACAACTGATAGTGGCATTTATTTACTGACATGTTAGATCAACATTTTACTTGTCTGCAGGATTTATTTGTTCTACTGATAAAAAAGATTTATTCATTTTGTTTAATATGGGTTTAGGTTTTATTAATAAATTATTTCATCATAATTATCGTCGTTCATTTCATCATTTATTTGAACATAGATGTTAAGTAATTTGCAAACTCAGAAGTCTGTTTGTCATGCAGCAATGGCTTTATTTGATACGTTAACTCTTTCAGAGTTGTAGTGTAGAATATTGGATCATCCATCTATTTAAATTAATTTTGAAAGTATAGATTATATAATCTCTTAGCATTTTACCTCCTCATCCAATGGTTGGAAGAATGAAATTTTACCTACTCATCTAATTAGTTTTGTAGCTTTTTGAGTTTTTTTTAACTAATGCTAGGTTTCATAGTTGTTATAAGCGATGGTAAAAAGAATGCAAGAGGGCCCACGATGGAAAACAATATACAACCTCTAGTCTGTCAAAAATGGAAATACCTTATGATATGAGGGCAAGTAGTTGATGATAATGGACTAAAACTTACACAGGTGCTTGATTTGCATACAAGGAATCGCTTGTATTTTTCAATCTACCTTCATTAGAAGGATCATTCCAGGAAAAAACTTTGAGGATGTGATGAATGATGTCAAAGTGATTTCCTTCCTCTTTTTCCTAAGATTAATGATGTTAAGGTTAGTTTAAAGTTTTACTTCCCTTTATATTCCTTTTGTGTTCTTTTTCTTGTAAAGCAAAACGAGGGTGAACCATCAAGAGTGTATAAATATGATCAAAATGTACAAGTACATGTACAGTTTAAGAGCAAGCAAGCAATCACTTCCACTCAGGTACAGACTAAGGAGGGATCCCACTCCAAAAGACAACAAAACAACCACACACTAAGCTTGTGGAATTAGAATATTAGGGACCCGTAGCAACAATTCCAAAGGAAGGCCAGAGATGAAGGAGGGAGTCAATGTGCTTCCACAAAATTTCTAGCGGTCTATGTTGGTGGACTGGATTGAACATTCTATCATTCCGCTCGGCCCATAGATGGTACACCACGGCAGCCGTCGCACGGAGCTTGGGAGATTGATCGTTGGGCGCATGGAGATAACAGGACAGGGAGTGAATTAAACCACCATCTAGTTGAAGGCCAAACTTCAACATAGCATGATGCATCACACGGCGAGAGAAGGTGCAAGTGTGGAAGAGGTGAAGTTGGTCCTCATAAGCAGCTTTATAAAGGGCACATCAGGAGACAATGACTAGTCCCAACTGGCGGAGGCGATCCTGCGTCTTAAGCCTACCGAGCACAGCCAGCCATGTGATGAAAGCATGTTGGGGAACAAAACCTTTGAACCACACAGCTTTAGTCCATTGGCACTCCGGCGAACGAATCCTGATGGCATTCCAAGAACTGAAAGAGGAGAAGCTGTGCACTAGGTCAGGGATCCATTGCAAAGACGACCTGTCAATAAGGATTCAGCTAGGCTCTCACGGACAGAATGCTGCGCCAGGCCAACGAGCACCAGCAAGCGGTCGGCACAGACCAGATGGAATGGTGGCGAAGGTGCTTGTGACTAACCAAGGCCTCTCACAGACAATTGGACACAGAGGAGAATCTCCAGAAGCGTTTGAGTAGAGCCACCTTGTTAAGGCCGGCTGTTCTCCTAAATCCTAGGCCGCCCTCCAGTGGCGGCTTACAGCAGGCATCCTAGGAAACCAGAAGAAGTTTGCCATCCTTCCACAGGAAGTGAGTAGCAATCATCTCAAGGTCGACGAGGATGGATGCGGGGAGCTTAAACACAGCCATCCAGTGAAGGGGAATTATCGTCAAAACAACACAAACAAGAACAGCTCTACCCGCAAAGCTGAAATGGTGGGCAGACCAACTTGTGAGCCGCTTCTGAAGTTTATCCACCAAGGGTCGGCAAAGAGAGGCATTGAGGCGTTTGGAGGAGAGGGGCAGACCAAGTAGCGTAGAGGAAACGTTCCTAGGGGCAGGCCAAGGATACCAGCAATCAGGTCGAGTCCGCGAGAGTCCCGCCAAAGAAGACAGAGCTTTTGGAGGGGTTGATATGCAGACCGGAGATGCTAGCAAAATGGTCCAGAGTGTTGCGAATTGCACTAGTAGAGCTCGGATCAGCTTGCGCACAAACAAGGAGGTCGTCAGCGAAGAGTATGTGGGAGATAGCAAGCTGGCCACGTTGAAGAGGCACAACGATCCTGGACAACAGCTTTGAGCATGGAAGTCAGGGCTTCCATCATAATAACAAACAACTAGGGTGCAATCGGGTCTCCCTGACGTAAGCCATTAGAGTTGGCAAAGGGCTTAGAAAGCCTACCATTGATGTTGATCTGAAGGGTAGCGCGGAGCATGGAGCGGATGAGAGTGCACCAATGCTCACAGAAGCCCATGCAACACAGAATAGGAGGAACCCCCAGTCTAGTGTGTCAAAAGTCTTTTTGAGATCAAGAAGAGCCACCATCTTCAGAGAGTCACGATCCAAGTGGAAGCCACTGACAATTTCGTGGCCAACGAGGAACGCATCGGAGATGCTATGGCCCTGGATAAACGCATGCTGAGCAGGGTCAATAAGTCCCGAAAGAACACCCTTCAGATGGCGAGCAAGGAGTTGGGAGACAATCCGGTAGAGAACATTGCATAGAGTAATGGGCCTGAAGTCACTAAGCGATTGAGGGGTCTCGACCTTAGGAACAAGCTTGAGCGAGGTGTGGTTAACCTCCCGCAAGAGATGCCCAGAGCGGATGAAGTCATTTGCAACATTGAGCAAGTCAAACTTAAGGATCTCCCATGCCACTTTGAAAAAATGTACATTGAATCCGTCTAGTCCGGGGGCCTTGTTGCCATTCATGGACAAGACGGTGGCTTTGAGTTCCTCCAAGGAGGTTTGAGCAACCAGCCTGGAATTATCCTCGTTGGAAATCGAAGGGAAGGAAACAACCGGTAGGGTGGAATGGATCGCCGGAGCGCCCAACAAGCGACTGAAGAACGAGCTAGCCTCTGCCAAAATGGTCCCAAGGTCCTGAACAGTGCGGCCATTGATGCGCAAACTCCTGACCTCGTTCTGGGAATGCCTCAGAAGGAGGGATCGATGGAAGAAGGCAGAATTGGAGTCACCAGCGGCAAGCCATTAAACCCGCGATTGTTGCCGGAGGACAAGCTCTTCATGGGCCAACGCATCATGCAATTTAGCACAAAGCAAATGTTCGCACTCCGCAAGGGCGTGTGAATCAAGGTGGTTCGAGCAATCCAAGTGCGTGGACTTCAAATCATTCGAGATCTGGGCCACAACCCGCAACGCATTGCCAAAGGTTTCTTTCACCCAGCGAGTAGCAGCTAGCTTGAGATAGAGCCGATACATGGGGGTGCCAGTGGAGGGGACTCGCCTTGCAGCTTTGACAATCTCAAGGAAGCACGGGTGGGACATCCAGTGATTGTAAAACTGGAATCGCTTCGGAGGCTTAGGTGGGGATTTGCCAAAAGAAATCACGATAGGGTAGTGATCACTAGCTTCATGATCGCCAATGACGGCAGAGGAGTCCGGGTAGGACAGAATCCAGTCTTTGGAGATGAAACACCAGTTAAGCCTAGAGCAGACGAAACCAGAGTCCCAGTGCCCGAACCAAGAGAACTTGTCCCGAAAGGAGGGAATCTCCAGCAAACCTTCACGGTTAAGGCAATTGTTGAAATCATTCATGGCAGAAATAATTGGCGAGCCTGGGCCAACATGCTCCTCAACTGATCGAACACAATTGAAGTCGCCCATAACTATGACGTCTCCAAGAGCACCCATCCTGTCAAGGCTATACTAGAGTTCTCTGCGATCATGGGGACAATTGTGAGCGTAGATAGTGACCATCCGGAAGGGCTTCTCCAGGTCATTAACGTCGAAGTGCATGCACTGATCGGAGGAGTGGGAGCAAACAATAGGAATGGATTGGTTCCACAAAACCAAGATCCGACCACCAAGAGCGGAGGCGAGGTTATGGGCCCACGAAGCACCTGGCCAAACATCATCAACAAAGCTGCAGATAACTATTTCAAAACGGAGCTTGTGCTCCAGCAGGCAGACAATGTTGAAGCCTCTCGCGAGGAGCTTCTCCCTTAACATAACGCGGCCGCTGGGAGAATTGGCACCCCGCATGTTCATTGAGGGGGGGGGGGGGGGGGGGGGGGGGGGGGGCCGG
>JAMKQA010104103.1:0-15214 GCA_024699735.1 Posidonia australis | reverse complement strand
CTTGGTGCGCCAGCTAAGTCACAGATTTCTGGGTTCTGGCTTGCTAATAGGCTTGGGGCTAGGTTTGATGGCTGATCACATCCAAAGCAACATAAGGACTCTCATTCCTGGGTTACCTCAAAATCGGGGTGTCTACAACATGTGATCGATAAATGTGAAACATACCAAAATGTGATTTAAAATACAATAAAAAAACTATGATTATTGATTTAAGAAAATATTCAGGGGCCTGGATATAAATATTCATGTCCAGAAAACATTATGGATTGAGTTCAGGGGCTAACTTGCAAAATTTCAGGACCAAAATGCAATAGAAATCAAGTTTTTTACATGATCGGTGTAATTATTGATGACTTCAGGGTTATGGATGCAAATTTTACAAAGAAAACTCATTTTTTTAAAGTTTTGGGGGCTCAGTGCAAAACTTCAGGACTTAATTGTAAAGAAAACATGAATGCAGGGGTCTAAATGTGAAGAAACAAACATTTATGGGATTGTAAATGAAATTAAAATTAAATAGGACAATTCATGCAATATTTACAAGAATAATAAAGGAATAAAAGTTATTTAAATCTTCAGGGGTTTAAACACAAAAACACAGGACCTAAATGTAATAAAAATAGGGCCTAAGAGCAATAAACAAGGACCTGGATGCAAGAAAGGACCTAGATATAAAAAAGGACCTGGATGTAAGATCCGAGGACCTAAAAAGAAATTCCAGGGACCTAAATGTAATGATAACCAGGACCTATGTGTAATTAACAAAAACTAAAAAAATATCCTTAAATCCAGCTGTTTCAAAGATCACCGGCTGATCGCCGGCGCTCCCACTCCAAGGCAGACTCTAGCGGGCCTTCGGCGATGGCACAGCGATTGGAGGACTTCGGTGACGACGGCGGAGCTTCTGAGGGCAGTGGGCGGGACTGGGGAGGCCTATGATGACTCCCCCACCTTTAACTCTAGCGAGCGGCTGTCGATGCCAGAGAAGATTATGGTAGAGTGGCTGGCGATGTTCCAGAGACGAGGAGGCTGAGGCACAGGTCGGAGGAGCATAGGAGCAGTGCGCGGAGGGTCCTGGTAGCGATAGTGAGATCCGGGGAGGTTTAAGGTGCTCCTCTTACCTCTAGCGCCGGCGACGGGTGTTGCAGTGGCGAGGGCGGAGCTTTGGAGACTAAAGCGGTGACGGGTCTGCGTGGGGACATTCGTGGCAAAGCGGCGGAGCTTCCTGGCGTGGTCGTGTGCGGCGGGGGTGCCCTGGAGTCTTCCTATAGCTTCGACGGCGAAGGAGCGACGGTCGGTGGAGCTACGACGACGGCGGCCTTGGCCTTGGCCACATGAGGTTAGGGAAGCCTCTCCTGAACGACGGGGCTTAGGGAGGAGAAGGAGGCAAAGGGAGGAGAAGTCCCAGGGATTTCTTCCCGTCCCTGGAGGCCTTGGGCCTCGCCAGTAGTGGTGAACCCACCACCGGAGACGAAGGGGGTGACACAGAGGGGTGGATATCTCCAACAAAGTGCAACTGGAAGGCTAGGAAAGACTTTACGTGCCTAAAGAAGCATAATCTGAAGTTGAGGGGAAGACATTACCTGGGATGATGGCGATTATGTCTTTATTGGAGGGCGACGGCAGCGCTCCAGTGGACGCTCTAGTGGTGGAGGTCGGGGGCTTTTGGGTTGCGAGAGGCTTGGAGCGAGGGTGTTCTGAAGATGGTGGAAGTTGCTGGGTTCTCTAGGGGGGTTTCGAAAGGACTCTGTTGGGTGCTTCACCGTCCGTTCCTCCTCTCCTCCAGTCCCTCTTCTCTCCGTTCAGTTCCTCTAGGCCTCTCCTCTGATCTCCTTTCTCCTGGTGGTTTCTCACGCTCTTAAAGGGGTGGAAGATGCGGCTGAGATCATGGCTTCAATTGGTCCTACGTGAGGTAGGAGAGTGGCTACGGGGGAAGAAGAAAGGACTGTAGTATTATTTTTCTTTCCTAAGTTTTTAATCAGGCTTGGTTTGGGCTGGGCATGCGGTTTGGGCTTCTGTTTTTTTGGGTTTTTTCTTTGTTTTTGTTTTTAGGGCTTTCTTTTTTAAAGGGGTTTTGGCTGTTAGATATAGATTTTTAATTGGGTTTCGATTAAATTTGGTTTTGTGATTTTTAATCGATTTTGTGATTTTTAAGGTTTAATTAACAGATTTTAAAATAGAGATTCTTTGTATTTTAATTTAAATTAGGGTTCTGAGTTTACTTAAGTGAATTTGAATTAGGGCTTTTAGGGTTTTGAGTTTTTGGTTTTTAATTAGGTTTATGATTTTAACTAAGTTTTGATTTTGTGATTTTAATTTAGGTATTAATTACTTGGTTTTAGATTAAGTTTTTTAGGATTATTGTTTTTCTTTTAGGGTTTTTGTGATTAAGGTTTAGGGATTTTAAAGTTTTATTTAACTTAGGTATTTTGTGGTTTTAATTAAATTCTTTTGATTTTGTGATTTAAGGTTTAATTAATTGGCTTCAAATTTGGATTTTAATTATTTTAGGGGTATTTTAGGGTTTTGGATTTTAATTAGAGTTTTGAGTTTAAATTAGGGTTTTTGGGTTTTAATTAAGGGTTTTTTAGTTTAATTAGGGTTTTTATGTTTTAATTAATGTTTTTTTACGTTAAATTTGGGTTTTTGGGTTTTAATTAAAGTTTTGAGTTTAAATTAGGGTTTTTAGCTTAATTAAGTGACTTTAGGGTTTTGAGTTTAATTTAGGTTTTTTCCGTGAATTTAAATGGATTAAAGTGGTTTAAATGGATTTTACTTGATTTTGACTTTAATTAGGGTTTTCACTTGATTAACTTGGATTTTAAGTGGATTTTGTTTAATTTTGGTTTTAATTAGGGTTTTCACTTGATTAATCTGGATTTTAAGTGGATTTAAGTGGTTTTATTTGATTTTGACTTTAATTGGGGTTTTCACTTGATTAATTAGGGTTTTAGATGTTTTAAATGAGTTTTATTTGGTTTTAATTCTTAATTATTGGTTTTTGCTTTGATTAGGTTAGAGTGGGTTTGTATGGGCTTAAGTGGGCTTGATGGTTTTAGTGGAATTAGGGTTTAGTTGTGGTGGTTGCAACCAGAGCATTTTTCTTGAGGTGTCTACTGCCAAGTGACTGCAAAATCGGGATGTCTACAGATAGCAAGGTTAAAGTTCTTTGGGATTTCCTATCTAGTTGATCAACTGAACAGAGTGAACTGGGCTAGTGCCACTCGCTCACCCATACCATGTCTTGGTTGTGATTATTAGACTAGGGAACTATAGTGTCCTAGGTGGTTATTTCAGACTCCATCTCTCTCCCTAAGTCTATAATAAGTCTTAGTAGATACTTGATATCTTACTATTTTCTATTTATTTATTGCTTTGTGGTTTACTAGGAATGACCCTAAGGACAAAAACCTGGGTTGTAAGCTCCTCTTTAGAGAGTCAAATCCACAATCTAGGCCCTCTTGGTGGACCCTAACGAAGGTCAAAGAGCTGCACCAAAGAGCCAAAAATCCCATTGAGTGACCTCTAGTTTCCCTGAAGTTGGCCTCACCCTTGCCATAGGAGCCTATTTGACTGAGAGAATGCTGGTTTATCAAGCCATTAATTAATTTTCCAAATCCACTAAAAACAACATTTTCTCTGAAACGCAATTGCATAACTAGGTTTATTTGGCATTTGGTCTCTCTAGGAAAATCTTGGTTGCTGGAGCAGCCAGGGGCACAATCCGCCTAACTGTCCAGCGACTTCCAACGTCGCCACCTCTATCGGCGACGTGTTGTGTTGCCACAATGAATGGTGGCATGACAGGAGCACACTGATTGACTTGTCTGTAAAGTAATCTGTGTGTGAGTATGTTGATAGGGTGCAGGGACGCCAGTTCAAACCTCTGGTTCCAATTCTTGGTCCAACAACAACACGAACATCTTCTTCGAGTCCCTTTACGTTGAGTCTATGCCTCTTTTACTTTTTTTAGACATTTTGTAGTAGGGTATAGCGTAGTGTTACATGGAGTCAGTATTTTCTTCTTCTTTTCCATTTTAGTTGATTGTAATAAACAATAAAAGAGACCAGTGGATGCTATCTGAGGCTCAACAAACATGGTTGAGATCATACGTCGATTCCTTTAGCGTGACTACCACACCAAGCACAACCCAAGCTACCACAAGCATGGCTGCGTCCTCACCTTCTACATCTCAAGCCAGCCAACAAGGTTCATGGGTGTGGATGGGAATTTGTGGGGGGTGTTGATGAAGGTCGTCGTTGCTCCACGTACTTCGATAACCTTTGTGATAAGTGATCTTAATTATCTCATTTTTGGCAAATAAAGATAAGTGATCTTAATTATCAAGTCATCCAAATTTCAATAATTTTCTGGAATTATTTGGCATTTATAATGATTTATATGATAAGCAAATATTATTTAAATGTTGGAAAATTATAGAAACTATAATAATTATGGGAAGAAATCATGATAACATTTATAAATATCCCAAATATTATATTAAAGCCCAGGATAACAAAATATGTGGAGAGAGGTCCAAGACTTTTGTCGCCAGTCCATGTGGCGACGAAACTCGTCGCCTCTCAATGTGGCAACTAGTCATGTCGCCTTTCAATATGGCAACTTTTTGGTCTTTTTGCATTTCCCCCTTGTCTTTTAGTTTAATCCACAAAGATCTCTTAAAGACCCAGAAAAACATGAAAATTTCATGGGAAAATCTGGAAGAATGTTAGAATTCCTTAGCCATGTAGTCTGGGGTGCCTCAAGAGTTCCTATCCTGAATGAACTCTAGGAAATGCGAAAATGGGATATCTACAATGGGCAGCATGAGTTCCCATTCAGCACTTTGACAACCTCTATGGGAGAGCCAGACACTCCAAGCTTCCAACAGCATAAGCCTCTCTGCTAGTTCCCTTATGTGTCCATTCCTTTTGACTACTCGTTCGGAGGCTCCACCCCCACATTTCCTCCTACAAGTGAAGTCCAAGGACAACACACTGAAGAGGACATCAGGGAAGAGGAGGAGATAGGATATTCCTAGCCCTACAATGTTTTCACCCACACATGTGCCCACTGGAACAAGGTCAACACCAGCCAACTCTCATCAATTGTTCAAAGGGGAGTCCAATCAAGTCCTCCAGTTTTTGGCACAGCATCACTATTTGGGAATAGTAGGGAACCCATAATCTCCGCTTACACTTGGGCCCTCTCCCTTGTGCTCACACCAAGGCCCATTACCTACGCCTACCTGGCCTACTCAGGGGAACACCCACATAGTGCCACCGAGCCCAACTATCAACTACCCCAATCAAAGTCCATTAGTGTCATATGCCACTATGCCACTAACCCCGCCTACTATTTTGCCCACCAAATTCCTCTACCATCCATGGGCCACATTCCACCACTTTGCTCAGGGGCACCCCAACCAACACCACTGCCTACACCTGCACAGTCATACTATCCTCAGCCTTCTCCCTTCGCTCCACCCTACGACACCCCTCAACCATACCAACCCTATCAAGCTCAGGGATACCAAAGCCAGGGGCAATCATCCATCCAAAGTCTAGAAATAAAGGATGATTGTAGAAGCATTGGCAGAAACGGGAGTCACCTCAAAAGCCCCTGCTAGTTTTGACACTTCTAAATTCCAGCATTTCACCATACTGTCAGGATTCAAGCTACCAAAGATGAGGAAGTATGATGGAACCGACGACCCAAGGAGACACTTAGCTACATTCACCATGGATGCCCTCCCTTACAAGTATGACTTAGGGCTCACAGTCTACCTTTTCTTCAAGACATTGGAAGGTGAGGCATTGAAGTGGTTCGATACTCTTACAGTATATGATCTCTATGACTTCAAGATAGTAGAGGAGAAGTTCCTGAGCCAATACAACCACCGCGTGACACATAAGCCACGTGACACATAAACCCACAATTGGAGATCTCTTTGCCGATAAGATGAAGCCAAATGAAGACTTCACCACACATGCAAGCCAGTGGAGAGACATGGCAGCCAGGGCTGAGTGTTACATCCTAGAAAGTTAGGCTATGGAAATCATAGCCAAGAATATTATCGATGCGCTCAAGATAGGCCTATTGTGGGGGACTTCCACACGTATCCCTAACTGTATCAATGTGCTTCCAAAGTCCTCCACAACAAGGATGACTTAGCCTAAACTGGAGTTTGAAGGAAAAAGTAAGAAGAAGGCCGTCAGGCACACCATAGAAGGGATTATAGAGGGTGTAGCACCAATATCAATGCAGCAGGGTCGGAAGGGATGCAAGGATCGTCAACATCAGGATTCCCTAACCCAACCACAATAATAGTATCAACATCCCTGCAGTCTCAAACAAATAAGTTCTAAGGGCCTCCAATATAGTATCAGCCACAATGCTCGCAACCACAACAATGGCAGCAACAACAACCACAAGCCTACCCCGTGTATGTGCAACATGCACAACCAAACAATCAGTGTAGGGGCAACCACAAGGGCAACAATAGGGGCAAAGAAGCTACCACAATGTCCCCCCACCATAGGCTTACAAATCGCCAAAACGGCAACACTATCCTCCACTCCTAGAAGTTCTCAGCGATGTATTCAAGATGCTAGTTGAGAGCGGAGATCTGCAGCTCCCGAAGCCAAGGCCAAATGCTCACAATGCGGATATGATTAAGTATTGTCCCTACCACCAAAGGAATAGAAATACCTTAGAAGAGTGTTTTGTACTGAAAGACAAAATATATGATCTGAATGACAAAAGGGAGATCATGTAGACTACTCTTAGGGAGAGATTGAGGACAGCTCCGGCAGAGAAGTCCAAGATGCAGATACATCAGAACCCTCTACTGAACCATGACGTGGCCCATGTGTGCACCAAAGACAGACAGCCTGCAGCTCCAGCTGATGTGGTAACCTTTCATTGCGTAGAAGCTAACTTGGACTTAGGAGCACCTAATACTGAAGAAGAAGAATCTGAAGAATCAGAGACACCAATCCTGGAAGTCCCGTTAAGAATAGGAAGAGGAGACAAATGATACATGGGAACCTCAATCGGATGAGCTCAATGGTGATACCAACTTCCTAGATAACCTTGACACCCTCCTCAACTATGAGTAGTAGCTGCTTGACAGTTTGGAACATGGAGACCTCTCCGTAGCAACTAAAGAAGGCATTACAGATATTTAGGGGGTGGACATCACCTTCAAAAATACAGAACTGCCACCACCAAAGGAGGGCATTCTTCCGTTGATCATCTCAGTAACGGTCAACGACTTTCCCTTGACAAGAGTACTCGTTGATACTGGTGCAAGTCGAAGTGTCTGCTCCATTACCACCATTGATTACGTAGGTGCTGAGGACAACAGGATCACTGAGCACTGTTTCGCTTGTGAAGCAAATGATAGAGGCATAAGAGAGGCAGTTGGTATAGCTCAATTAGACATTACCATCGGCCTCTTGGTTGCATGCCACCCGCTACTGCATGCCACCTTTGCAGCACGTTGACGAGCCACTCCCTAGCATGCCTGACACCCTACCTCGTCACGCCATCAGCCACATACCACGGCAGGAACGATGGCCAAAAACCACCAGAGCCACTTCAGACAAGGATCAGCTAGCATTCATGGAGAGGAGAGGGAACCCAACAAACTCAGCCTGCATGCTTCGTTGGAAGAGGAGCCTGAACCCAAAGCAAGCCATCCTCTTCCACTTCCAACAAGCACCCCAGCCAACCTTTGCATACTCCTGAACCATCCCTAGGCCATTACCAGCCCTACATTCACCGTCTGACCTCGCTCGTCGGAACTCACTGCTACCGACTCTAGGCAACACTGCCCCACCATCCACAGGTAATGCCTCCATCCCAGACCTCTAAAGGATTATCTAGCGTCGTTTTTCATTACTATTGCATTGTTTTATTTTGAGTTTTCGCTTCATACATTGCATCTCGCTACCCTCCCCATCGACGAACGTTGATCACCGACGTGAGGCTATCCTAGCCCTCGAGCATCAGGTGCAGACATTCGACGGCTCCTCTCCTTCTCCCCTGATTCCCTTGAGTGACCGAGTCAATCCCCCAAGTTGGAAACCTCCTGTGGAGGCTCATCGGAGAAGGATTGGCACTAACGCTAGCGACAGGGATAGGGAGGAGAACTCACGGCTTTCCGATGTTTGCCATGCATTCACATCCCGTCCTAGTAGTCTCCTCAAGCTCCCAGATGATCCTCTTAGTTTGGTAATGCCTTGCTTTCCGAGGTGGAGGCGATGAAGGAGGAAGGTCTGGCCCCTGTCCCTCCTGCGCACCCCCATAGTGCGTCACCCATGCGCATATAGGGCAAGGCATGGACGGGGTCAGACTCAACCAAGCCAAGACTACACTTTCTCTATTTAGGTCACCCCTGCATATTTACTTCCATTATCATGGTTTTGCTCTCTGATTTGCCCACATCCCTTATTTTTCGCTTGACTGGTCCTTCATGTAGTGGTTTTTCCCAATGCTCGGCCCATGCATGAGCCCTAGCATGACATATCCCCCTACATCTTAATAGCCATTGCATTGAAGTTCTTGTGTGCCTGGGATAAGGCCATGATGTCAAATAGTTATGACATCTCTAGGATGCACGTTCTGAGTGCGCGTATGTGTTGCATGTCGCTCATGCACGTGTTTTCCAGGGATGAAATCTAGCTTAGCTTAGCTACAAACCCAGACACACTCATACCTCTTGCATTGCTTTGTGCCTCTGGTTTAATTACACTTAGTTTTTAACATGTCATGTTTCTTTAGTCATATAGTCTTATCTCTCTTACATCATCCATATGACCACATTAATTGGCATCTAAGTGCCCACATTACCATGCATGCAAGAGAAAATTCGGAGAAAGATTGACTTGTTGAGCGTATGAGGGTGCCTAATACCTTCCCCGTACGTAATAGGAGTCCTTATCCTTTCTCCGGTTCGCAATGATCCATGTGTTGTATCCATTTGGCATGAGTCATCTCTCATTTCGCTTTCGATTTTGAGTTTTGATTTTCCGATACAGTTTTCCTAGTCTTCCCATTTTAAATAGACTAGGTGGCAACTCCATGTTTTATCTTCATATCATTTTTCTGGTGTTTTTGAGCCATCTTTCTGTCCTCGAATTCGTCGTGGCCTTATCGATCTCCATGCGGTCCCGATCGCATTGGGAGCGTGGTTCTGCCCACCGGTATGGTCACATCGTGATATCTTGATGGACATCATGAAGAAAGTCCAAGTACTAGAAGACATGCCTATGGAATCCCTCATGGCGGTTGCAGTTGCAGCGTTTGTTGAACCTACTTTATTCTTTACGGATTCTGAACTAGCACCTCCAGAAAAGAGGACTTTACCTTTAAGTGTCACTGTAAAAATAAACAACTATGAACTTTCTGGTGTGTTAGTTGATACAAGGGCAACCCTAAATATATGCTCCCTAGAAACTTTTAATCTACTTGAATTTGAAGATGATCAGATGCGTCAACGACTCTAATAGTGTCAGGATATGAAAACAATACAAAAAAGGCACATGGTTGAATCAATGTCAAGATCGCCATTGGCTCGATGGAAACGAAGACTGAGCTGATAATAGTCAACGCACCTATCTCTTATCGGCTCATCCTAGGGTGCCAATGGATCAAGGAAATCAGGGCCGTTACATCCCAACCACCACACCAATTCTACCATCTGCTCCTCCAAATAAAGATTCAGCAATCGAGGTAGTAAATAATGTAAAGCAAATCTTTATCCCTCGGAGCTTAGATGCAACTCCCTCTCCTTTCCCAGAATACATGCAAAGATCATGGGAACTTCTCCTACGCATACGCTACAGGCCGAGAAAGGGATTGATATGTCAAGAGTAAGGAATGATAGACGCTCTCGAAACACCCGAAGAGCACAATGGAATAGGATTAGGATATCTCTGGTACCTATCCAAGGATCTCGCTAAGCCGCTGACCTAGATGCTGTCGAAACATTTCTTGTCAATTGGGCTTCATTTTGAGAATAGCCTTACTTTGAAAAAGATTACTGATCTGCCATCATCCATCCCACCAACCATCCAAGCTCCTGAACCTTCCCTCAATTCTCTGGAAGCTTCCTTTCTCCCTTTAGAAGTCTCCCCACTCTCTTTAAAAGAAGCCTCCAGTAGCATTCTCCTAGCCTCCAATTTGTCTCCCAGCTCTCCGGAACTTCCTCCACCTTTAGACATCTCAGCAAACGACACATCCGAAGCACTCATTATAGAAGTAGAAGGCAGAGACGCTGACGCCCTTGACCTCGGCAACCTCACCGTGCTCTTTGACAATTTGCGGCCTTGCCCCTTTAAGCAAGAAGGGGTCGGGGTCATTCGCTAAGCTAGATTGCAAAGCACCTTCGATGAGGAGGCAAAGCTAGGGGCACTCCCCTAGCCTTGTGAATAAGTTCTTTCCCACTTTGAACACTTGTCTTTTATTTTTGTACAGTTTGCCTTTTAGTACTTTATTTTCTCGATTGATAATAAAAGGGAAGGTAGTAGAGGACATGATCTGGATGGCCTAACTGCCACCATGTCCTCGCAAAGGGTTTCTAGCAACTCCATCAAGTGTGCAACCCAAGCAAGGAAGGAGCCAATCACGTAGGTTGTCAGAGTCTATCACTACACCATGGCGTTCCCACAAGAGTTAGCATAGTCCCATGCCATCTTTCTACTTGAACAAGTATCAAGCATAACTAGCAAAAACGTTGGGAACTATAAAGTCTATGAGCTGGTGGACATAGATGAAGACCCAGATGAAGAATAAATAATAGGTCAGACCGTCTGTGACGAAATGATGAAGAAATATGATGAACGGACTAAGGCTACTGCTGAAGAAACAGAGGAAATAAATCTAGGAACTGAGGAAGACCCAAGACCAGTCTGAATTAGCTCTAGGCTCAACTCAGATGAATGACACCGAATGACTCAAGAAGTATGTAAGAGTTCTGGCTTTCTCCTATGAAGAAATGCCTGGCTTAGAGTCATCCCTGGTAGAGCACAGACTCCCCCTCAATCCAGGTGTGAGGACAGTAAAGTAGAAACTCTCGAGATTACGACCAAAACTAGCATTGAAGGTCAAAGAAGAGATAGACAAGCTATACAAAGCCAAGTTCATCCGAGTGGTGGTCTATCCTTATTGGATCGCCAACATAGTCCCCGTTATGAAGAAAGATAGTAGAGTTCGAGTATGCATCGACTACAGGGACCTTAACGAGACTTGCCCAAATGATAATTTTCCCCTACCACACATCGACATCACCGCAGGCCATGAAATGCTTCCATTCATGGACGACTTCTCCAGATATAACTAGATCAAGCTTGTGGAAGAAGATCAGGAGAAGACCTCGTTCACAATTCCATGGGGGACCTATTGTTATGTCGTCATGCCCTTTGGCTTGAAGAGCGCTGAAGCCACCTACCAAAGAGCCATGATGGTAGTTTTCCATGACATGATGCATGATTGCATAGAGTGTTATGTGGACGATCTACTAGTGAAGTCAAAAACAAGAGAAGGACACTTCGAAGCCTTAGAGAGAGTACTCTAGATGGTGGACCAATATAACCTTTGAATGAATCCAAAGAAGTGTGTCTTCAAGGTAACCATTGAAAAATTACTTGAGTTCATCATAAGTAAGAGGGGAATAAAGGTAGACCCCATAAAGGCCAAAGTAATTGTAGAAATGCAGCCTCCAAAGAACATCAAAGAGCTTAGAGGATTCATAGGGAAACAACAATTCATCCGAAGGTTCATCTCCCAACACATAGAAAAGTGCAAACCTTTCTACGAGCTACTAAAAGGCGGCACGGAGTTCAAATAGGGTGAGGCCTATCAAAAAGGCCTGTCAAATAGGAGTTCAAATAGATGACCTAAAGCTCTACCTCCTAAACCCTCCGGTACTAATTGTGTCGGTTCCTGAGCGACTACTCCTGTTATACCTGGCAACAACTCCCTGGGTGTCGTTCTAGCACAACATAATGAAACAAGGAGGAAAGAAAAAGCTATCTACTACTTCAGCAGAATGTTTGCCGAATACGAGAAAAAGTATTCCTAGATTGAGAAACACTGCCTCGTGCTAGTATGGGCTTCCCAAAAGCTCTGACATTACTTCCAAGCGCACAAGGTCTACTATATAGCCAAGATGGACCCCATCAAATATATGTTCGAGAAGCCCACATTGTCTGAAAGACTTGCACGATGGCAGATGCTCCTCACAGAATTCAACCTGTAGTTTGTCACACAAAAGGTAGTCAAGAGGCAAGCAATTGTAGATCAGCTCGTTGGACTACCTCTACCAAAATATCAACCAGTTTGTCACCCTACTTGTCAAAGAGTGGACTCTCCACTTTAACGAGGCACTCAATTTGCAAGGAGTTGGAATAGGGGCAATGCTTTTCACTCTAGAGCATCCCTATCTTCGTACAACTAGGCTTCTCGACGAGCAACAACATCACCGAGTATGAGGCTCTCATCCTTGGGCTATAGGCTGTCCTCAATCTAGGGGCAAGAAGACTCAAAGTAGTAGGAAATTCACAGCTCATCATTTGACAAGTCCTCAGCAGGTACAAGACTCTCTCACCAAGGCTTCGGGAGTATGGCGACCTAGCAAGAGCCTTGCTGAAGAAATTTGAGAGAGTAGTATACATGCACGCACTTAGAATTAACAGCATCTTGGCAGACTCATTGGCTTCACTTGCATCATCGTTCCCCTTTAACTTGGAAGGTGATGAATAGACCGTCATGGTGTGAAGGATCAATTCGCCAATGGTGGAGTCAATTGCAAAGTGACTTCAAGAACTCCAAGAAGAGTCCTGCCAAGAGAATATACTACACGTTGAGGACTGCTACCAAGGAACCACTAAAGTTGATGATGAGAACCTGTGGTACTACGACATCCTAAACTACTTGCAAGATGGTACCTTCATGCCGCACGCTACATCCAAAGATAGAAAAGCCTTGAGGAGAATGGCAACCAGATACTACATCAAAGCCAACACATTATTTTGGAAGACTCTACTGGGCATCGAACTCCAATGTGTTGATGCATCAGAAACAGCCAAAATCCTCAAGGAAACACATGAAAGAGCGTGTGGGGGCCATATCAATTCTCAAGCCATGGACAAGATGATCATCATAAGACGGTACTACTGGCCTACGATGGAGGCTGACTGCGTTGCTAAAGTTAAGAAATGTCGGAGTTGTCAATTACATGCCAACAAAATCCTTTCTCCTGCCTCAGCACTCCATGCAATGTCAATCCTTTGGTTCTTCTCTATGTGGGTCTTTGATGTGGTCAGGCCTATACAACAAGCCAAGGGAAGCACCTTCATTCACACTACAACGGAGTACTTCACCAAATGGGCAAAAGTAGAAGTGTTTGCGAACATCAAAGGCACAACCCTATGTCGACTCGTTCAAAGGAACATCATCTCCAGGTTTGGGGTTCCTAAAGCCTTTGTAGCAAACAACAGACCGATCTTCATCTTAGAGGAGTTCATCAGGCTATGCAAAAAGTTCGGTGTCACTCTTCATCACATCTCTCCATATTATCCACAAGGAAATGGCCAAACAGAAGCTACTAATAAGACCTTAATAAAAATTATCAAAAAGACAGTAGAAGACGCCCAGGAATCAGATTGGATAGATAAACTAACTAATACGCTATGGGCTTACCGCACCACCATAAGAACAGCAATGGGCCAAACACCCTATGTCTTAACCATTGGAATGGAGGCGGTAGTCCCATATGAGGTGCGGATCCCCTCATTAAGAGTCTAGGTCAACGTAGGAATGTCTAACGATGAAAAGAGGCAGGCATTGTTACTCCATCTAGAGCTCCTTGATGAGAAGGGGCTCGCAGCTACCGAGTACGCACACATCTATTGACAAAGAATGACTGGGGCTTATCAAAAGAAGGTAATCGAATGCAAGTTTAACATAGCTGACCTAGTACTTAAGGGGATGCTACCTATCAATAAGCCACATCCTAAGGGAAAGTTGAAGCCAAACTAGGAAGGGCGTTACATTGTGGTGGTTGCATATCCGAGGAACACTTATTAATTGTCCCAAAACGGGATAGATTTGCCTCATCCGTGGAATACAATGCACTTGAAAAAGTACTACCTTTAATCAGTCAATCTGCACTTAAAGAGTCCTAGGATCTATCCCTAAGCTAGAAAAGAAGGTCACCCTAGAGCCTACAAGGAAATAGATACTTGGGGGTGACCCACACTTTGTCTTGTGCCCTCACATACACTGCATGGGGAGATAAGAGTAAGGCGAGCTTGGAGCTAAGTCATATCATAAATGCCACTCGCTAGACATAATGTGGCATCCTAGCGTAAGTCCGAGTGGTAGTGATGAGTGAGCGTTATGCCACAAATAAATGAAGAAAGAGCATAAAGAGGGAATGAGCGTTCAAAATAAAGGAGTGATTCGGTCCCTCAATGATCAATATCTTTTGATTGAACACTCAAAACGGGTGTGAGACCACTGATGCTTGGCAGATGTGCTACCATAGTATAAATATCAGTGAGTGGTGATGGGTAGACACCTGCCAAATCAAAAAAAAGAAATGAAAGAGGAAAAGACTTGAAAAGACGACAACAAAGAAGCTATCTGTAAACAGCCCAATTTTGAGGTCATTCGGCAGCAGACTCCTCTAGATGATGCTCTGGTCGCAACCACCAAAACCCTAGGCCACACAAGTCCAATAAGGCCCACACTAGCCCCCCTGACACAATTAAACTTAAAATCCAATAAAACCCTAAAACCCACTTAATCCAATTAAAATCCACCTAAATTCAAATAAAACCCTAATTAATCAAATTTTAAACCCTAATCAAGTGAAAAGAAATTAAATCAATTTAAAATCCATTAAATAAGACAAAAACCCGAATTAATCAAATTCTAAACCTTAATCAAGTGAAAAGAAATTAAACCACTTAAAAATCCAAATAAATATGTAAAAACCCTAATTAAAGTTAAAATCCATTGAAAATCCTAAGTAATAAAAATTCAAAACCCTAATTAATCCAAAAACCCTAAATAAACACAAAAACCCTAAATAAACATAAAAATACTAATTAATAAATCCATAAACCCTAATTAATCCAAAAATCCCTAAATAAACCCTAATTAAAACTCAAAACCCTAATTTCAAATCAATTAAATAAAACC
>JAMKQA010104102.1:0-14887 GCA_024699735.1 Posidonia australis | reverse complement strand
GATTCGAGAAAGCTGAGAATCTATTGGCAGTGTCTACTTTCAGACAGAGCAGAGATGGGGAGCAGGAATTGGCTCCTGACTGTGGGATGGCCCTTGGTACACCAGCAATTCAAGGCCACACTTAACCATTGGTTAAACTGCTATTGATATCTCACTTATTATTTTTGGGAGGGCTGGTAGATCCAGTCCTCTGTGTTGATAACCTTACTTCATCAACACCAGGAACTCTGATTATTTTTGTTGGCTTCTTGTCACCTGCTGAGTGACAAGGCAATTTTTGTAAAATTATCTAGGTCTTTAACATTGACTGACTGCGAATGTAATTTTTGAGAACATTAAAAGAAATACAACTACCAATTACCAAAAAAAACAAATATTATCTCAAACACATATTCAAGATCGAACGTTGTATGCAAACATGTACCTAATAAGCACTTGATTCAAACCAACGAAGAAATGAGAAAAACTATTATATTAAAAAATGGTATTACCAAAAATACTAAATATGCTATAGTTCAATAATGCCAAAACTATAAATGAATTAGTATTACTAAACACAAAATAGTTACATTGTGACACAATGCATTACTAATTTGGTAATATGAAATAACTAAATAGCATCAGTAAGACCAAATGCATTTACCAAGAGTGTTCTCATAACAAATAACTATCACATGAATTGACCAAGACAGACTAGGATAAAAAAAGGATGTTGTTACACACATCACACTCTACTGCATATGTTGTGGTGAAAATTAAAATAGATGTCAATACAATACAAACTACAATTATTCAACTACTCTGTATAAAGATCAATTTCGTCCTCCTCGTCATCATTTGAGTCACTGTGAAACAAAGAACAAATAAAATGATTTAGGCAACAATTTATAAACAATAATAAAGAGTAATCTTATTTTGTTAACAAAAAATCTATACCTTTGTTGATAGTCTTGTTCATATGTGTCATCTTCAGTGTTCTTGGATTTATTTTGACAATTACGTGAGTCATGTCCAATAATGTATTTCTTACATGGCTTGCATTGCCTAAGCTTCATACCACGTTCCTCTTTTCCGACTTCCATTGTTTTTCTCCACCAAACATAGGTGTAACGCCCCGAACCAGGGTACACTACCTAAACCATAGTATCATAAGTAATTACACTAATTATAGCAATAATTAAATAACTGTAATTAACTAAGACTTTCCTCCAGGAACAATGTGCGGCTAGTAGCTCCTACTCTGGTACCGAGATTAGACTGTACCACCAACTGCACCTGAAAACCAAACAAAGCACACGTGAGTGACATCTAAGTCACCCAGTACGAACCCCACACAGAAAACCACGGCAAACGGCAAAAACACATGCCTAACTATTACAAAACGTGGTTTTCAAAATCATTTCAAAACATCATTCTTTTACTCTTTTTAAAACATTTGGAAATCTTAATGCAAAACATGCTTTTTTTAGATACTTATCTTTTCTCTTCTTTGCAATTAATGCATCTTTAAATCCTTTTTATGCATTTCGAGAAGTCCACATTCTCGACCAGATTCAGCCTAAAACACAAGGCCTCACAGGGTTCAAAGTAAAACCACAAACATTGGTTGGTAACTGGTTAAAACACAATTCTCATTTATTGCTAGGATTTTAAGACCAAACACAAGTCCAATCCTAGCCAAAACCACAAGTTTAATTTCCACTTTTCTTATTAGTATTACCTTGATCAGGGGTAACTAATCACACAAGTAGTAGGTGAGGACACCATTTCCCCTATCTCCTTGCACTACCGCGATGAAGTTCCCCGTGGGGGATGACACCGCTCCGGCCAACCGACCTCAATTTCTTTTTATATGCACAAGGATACGTCTTTTTCAAACGTCCCATTGGTGACCCGAACACCTAGGTTCATATGCCCAGACTCAGCCTACACCGTCGGTGATCTGAACACCTAGGTCTCAAATCCTAGGCCCAGTCTACACCATAACAAACATTGGTAACCACGGTCGTATCTGATAATTGATATTTTAACAATTTGTTGGCACTATTCACTCATGGTCCCACACTGGCAATCACAGTTGTATCTGACAATTGGTTTTAGTGGAGTATTATTCTCCTACCACATTGTCGACACAAATCCATGTGGCTCCAAAACAGATTATTATTTTCATTTTCAAACTCTTGGGTTTTCTTTTTAAAACCATTACTCATTTTCATTTCCTTGTAGGGAATCATTCCCAAACCAAACATGACCCTTCATTGGGTTTCAGACTCAACATCATACAAAACCAGGCATTCATATTTATTATAGGGTCTCATGTCCAAAAAATCACATCAAACCACACACACTTATCAATTCCTTTCATTTTTGGCACCTCAAGCTCAAAACCATATCAAAATCATTTATATTCCTCTATGCTATCTACATAGAGAAAGCACCTTTAACACATACCCATTATCCATTTAAACTCATCTATTTTCATTTTTCAAACACATTTATTCATATGGGCTAGGGTTCAAATTTGACATGCCGATATGGAAATCGATTGACCAAAATCTCTTAATTCAATCGACTAAAATCCTTCGATTGTCTGAACTTCTATTAGAGTCCTCTCCCTTGGACCTGGAACAGTCGATCGAATCCAAGGATCAGTTGTTCGAAATTTCCTGTTTCGATCGACCGATGCTATTCGGTTGGCCGAACGGTGGCCCAAGTGCCCTGTTTTGTAGCAAATCGACATACCCAACCCAATTCGGTATGTCGTTTTCCCTATTTTCAGAAAACGGCCCCTCCCCTGCTGCTTGACTCTTCTCCCCATTGGGAGTGAGGGGCGGACCCTTCAAACATACACTAAAACTTTCACATAAAACATGGGACGTAGACTTTTGAGTCTACTTCAAAATCCCTCAAACTATTTGCAAAACCATCAAGCATGTTAGTCACACGAAAATCACAAAGACATGAAACTCATACGTGGTTACTGTAGCACGTATATCATTTTCAACCAAAACTCATGAAATCCATACAACCCTAGCATGATCTCTACACATTCATACTATCTATCACATTTCCATCCTTTCTACTATTTTCCCATGATTTTACATGCATTTTTCCTCATTTTCATGCATTAAGGCCAATAAACTCAAATTGTAGAACGAAAGAGAGAGAAGGGTCACGTACCTCTTGCAGCACTCTGGCGACCTCCCTGCGTCTCCTCGGCATCCAGCACAGCCTTAGTGATCCACGACGGCGGCGCACATGACTCAAGCCTCCTAGGCTCTGCTCATTTGGTTGTGCGCCACTCCTTCTCTCCCTCTTTCTCTCGGCTCACCTCCCCTCCACTTCCTCCTCCTTCTTTATCTCCTCCTCCCCGCATCACGCCAACTGTTGACTCCATCACCCTCACATCGGAGAGGATGGGACGGCATGGGTCTTTTGTGGTGGCACGGGTTGGCGAGAGAAGAAGAAAGGAGAGGAAGAAGATGAGGGCTCGTGAGGGAAAGAGAGAAAAAGGACAAAAAGAGATAGGAGAATGACGGGCATGTAAATCGAGACGACTGTGCATCCTTTGACCAGACCCCACATTGGTCCCACAACACAAACAGGTGCACAGAAAGCCAACAAACCACCACACACACAAAGAACAACTGCTTATCCATTAATAAACCACTTATACAATATTACAATTAATTACATGGTTTATAATTAAAAATGGATAATCAGGCTCAAGTGTCACATTAGGTCTTCCACGTCTACCACTGCCTTAGTCTTTGGTTGAGGAGGAATTTTAACTTTAACAAGTGGTCATGATGTTTGTCCAACAGGATGATTGATTGAAGAACGAAGAGTACTTGGATTGTCAATAACTTCTTCCATAGTGTTCAGTTGCATTTCCTCCATCACAATTTTCATCTCTTCCCTAGCTTCATCAAAATGCCTTCTAGCAATTTGTAATAGTTCTGCCACTATGGTATTGTTGACAACATCATTTGCCTCACGAGATAACTCAATATATGACAATGACTTAGCCTTAACATAATCAGCATCAAAAAATCTAACCTTGATACGACCTTTAATCCCCTTCATCCATCAATCTTTCACCATCTCCTTAAGCAATTTACTATAACTGAAATGATTGAAGAATGCTATCAAGTGACAACAAGGAATACCCATGAATTCCTTAGGTAATTTACTATAATAGAAATGATTGAAGAATGCTATCAAGTGACAACAAGGAATACCCATGAATTCCATCAAATAACAAAAGCATCTTGGATTATTCCCATTGCTTTCTATCTTGATAGTGAAAGCTTTGTCAATATTGTCATATTTGAAAACATGAAATCGTTTCTCATCCTAAAAAAAATTGGAATAAAATATAAGAAACAAAATTGAAATGTTTGTAAAACTGAAATGAAACATACTAGAAGTATGGTAGCACTGAAATAGAAGATGCCAACATAGTATACTAAATTTTTTGGTAATACCAAAAGAAAATAAATAAAATGTATTACCATTTCTTATTCAATTTATCATCTATAATGCCTCACTGCGTCACATATTAGTATCAACACTACCCAGATAATTAATTAATTAAATAACTAACTATGAAAACTAAAAATGAACAATGAAAATTAAATTATGTAAACTACTACTACCCAGAATCCTATGTGCGGCTAGTGGCTCCAAATAGTGTGCATCAGAACTTGAATGCACCTCTATGCTACACCTGGAAACAAAACACAAAAAATAAAACACGTAAGTGACCTCAAGTCACCCAATACACACCTAGCAAAAACTACGACAAAACCCATGAGAAAACTCACAAATCACAATTATCAAAACCAGATCAGAAGAAATCTCAAATCTATAAAGCTTATTCACGATTTTCTAGAAATCCACTTTGCAAAAACATGCCTTTTCCAATCATAATTATTTTTCCTTTGAAATCACATGTACTTTTTAAACCATTTTGTGCATTCAAATCCTTATTTGAAACTATCTTAGAAAACCATCCATAGTACAAGCAAAATTTGTCGTGTCATCCTGGCCATAAGTGACTAACTCAATCATAAGTAGATGTTGAAGACTTTTGCTTTTCTTAACTGCACTGCCTTGGTGAACTACCCTGTGTAGGAGTTCAATCGCCCTAATCGTAGCCTCACTATATCACATCATATCTCATACGCATGGGTGCGTCCTTCTAACTCCCCTTGGTGCTCGAGCACTTCAGGATTCCAACCTTAGACCTAGCCAGCATCTTCACTAAGGGTAATTCGAGTCCTTCATGCCTGGGTCCTATAGTACCACCACAATGGTCATGAGGCTCCATCCTCAGACCCAAGCTTAGAAACCATGGAAAATACTTTCAAAACATATGCAATTCTTTTTCAAAATCATTTCCAAAACATTTTCCATTACAACTATCATTCTTAGGAATCCAATTTTAAAATTAAACACAAGTATTTCTACTAAAAATCAGTGTTTGCCAAACCCATGGTACCAACCTATGAGTTGGGTTTTTTATTGTTAGACCAGATAATAGAGAACATGACGTCGAAAATCGCCTAGAATGGGAGCCTCCGATGGACCCATTTTTGACACTCTAAAAATCACACAAAAATACATGAATTGAAGGGTTCCAAATCTTATACCATTTGGGACAAGTATCATCAAAAACCGATTAATAAATCTCAAGTTATGAAAATCTAAAACACCAATGGTTACTGTAAGACTACTGTAGCAATCATACGAGTTTTTGCCAAAACCCTACTGATAATCCAATATAAATTCATGGAATCATTGTAAATCTTCAAATCCAAGCTATTCTACTTAATCACCATTGATTTAAGCAAAAGTAGAGAGGAAAATGGGGGTGGAACGTGTACCCAACTGTGGCCAACGACCCTTCTTCTTCTCCGACGACTCCCTCTTTTCTTTCGACCACTAGATTTGCTCCCTTTCGCTCTCTCACACTCTCAAGCCTCTCTCTTTACCCCTCTTTGGCTCTCCTTCTCCTTCAGTTTCTCTTCTCGACACCAGCCCCTCTTCCTCTCTTTTTATTTCCTCCGTTCTCTATCGTTGTTCACTAACACAACCGTTAGCAACCACTCGAAGACGTTGGCCTAATCCATGGCTGTCCTTTACTATTGTTCAAATATTACATTCTACCCGCTTAAAAGAATTTTGTCCCTAAAATTCTCCTCTAGTAGAATAAGTGGGCGTACCACGACCGGATATCTGCCTCATGCTCCCAAGTAGCTTCTTCCGTGCCATTGTGTTACCTCTGAACCAATACCAGAAGAATCACTTTGTTCCTAAGGGCTTGTTTCTTTCGATCTAGTATCTAAACCATGTCCTCCACCATAGACAAGTCTTCTGTAGCTCCTCTGGCTACAATGGTATCACCTGGGACGCATTTGCTAAGCACTTCCTTAACATAGACACATGGAATACATTATGCACAATTGAAAGTTCTAGAGGCAAATCCAACTTGTGTGCCACTTCACCAACCCTTACGGAAATCTAGTAGGGTCCAATGTAATGGGGACTTAGCTTCTCTCATTTTTCGATGACATGTGACCCCATTTCTAGAATGGAATATCTAGAGGTTGCAGAGTTCTTCCGAGATTTTGGTGCTCAATATTCACCATCTGGTAGGTCACACACTTCACTACGTGCTTAGCAATCTCTCTTTTCATTCCAGGCCACTAGAAATTTCTTTTCAGATCCTTATACATCTTGGTACTTCTTAGGTGAATTGTGTATCTAGACCGATGGGCATCATCAGGCAATCATTGTTTCACCTCCTCCACTTGGGGTACATACAGATGCAGATCATTTTTGAGCTCTCTAGCTATGCCAATAGAGAAATGAGGTGCCTCTCTTGCCTTTAGCTTTTGCTAGATGTCTCGCACAAATGAGTCCAACTACTGAGCTGTCACAATTGCTTCGAACAATCTTAGATGAACAGACAAATTTGCCATCTCGGCTCCAGCAGGCCCTTGAGACTGCCTCCATGGTCTGCACTCAACCAACCCTTCCAATAGATGCCATTCTCTGATCATTAGGCTAACCACAACATGAGTGTGTTTGCTTAAAGCGTTTGCGACCACATTAGCCTTTCCTAGTGGTAGGACAGACTGAAGTCATAATCCTGGAGGTACTCTATCTACCTCCGCTAACTTAGGTTTAGATCCTTCTATGTAAAGATATACTTCAAGATCTAGTGGTCTGTGAATATTTCGAACTACTTGCCATATAGATAATACCTCCAAATCTTTAAGGCAAAAACCACTGCAGCTACCTCCATGTCATGAGTGGGGTAATTCTTCTCATATTATTTCAGTTGACGAGAAGCATATGCCACCACCTTGTCATGCTGCATCAACACGCACTCCAATCTGGTCCCACAAGCATCACTATATACTGTGAAACCACTACTCCTAGAAGGTAAAGTCAAAATTAGAGATGTGACTAGACGGACCTTCAGCTTGTAGACATCCCACTTTGGCACATCGACAGCAACAAGGCACTTCCCTACACCAAAACCCATTTCACACCCCAAAATCAACCCTAACGCCCTAAACATAGCCCAAAACCATTAACCCACCATAAATCTATCCCAAACACTAGGCCCAAGTCCTTGATGCTCCAGCAGTCAGGTTATAGCCACAGGTCTAGCCCAGCAGATCTCGCTTTGGCCCAACCATCCCACCACCGTGGCCTGATAGCATAGGTGGGATGCACAGGTCAGATGTGTGGAAAGATCAGGGATTTAAACTGCTGAGGCTCAATTAGTATTTTCACTTGGTGGACCACTAATCCACCTCTTCTCATTGGATGGCGTGGATCTTAGTGTGCTTCCTAGACTTCCTGGACCATCAAGTTCCTCTACCTAATCCTATTCCCCATCAAATCTCACCTTCATTTAATCTAAACGACCCTCCTTAATCACCATTCAAATCCAATGACCTACACGCCTCCCTTCCCTCTATAAAACACCCCAACTCATGTCCAAGCTCCCTCTCTCGGCTCTTGGCTCATTGGACTCTTAGGACTCCTAGCTCTATGCACTAGCCGTCCTTGACCATAGCCTCCCATTCCGACCACCTCCTCACCACTTTCTGGCCATCATACATCCATCACTATACTGTTACATACCCTCTAGGCCTTGCATCATTTGCCTTGCACTAGAGCATGTCCAACCCTTCCAGTAGAGCCACCCCTCTCACTGAAGCATCCCACACTTCCACTGGCCGTTCCTAACCATTTTGACCACTTCCATCACTGATTGGAATCGCCACCACTCCTCCATTACATCCAAGCCACCCATACACCTTAGCAACCCCTATATCTTACCACTGAGCTCTGCACCAACATCACCACGCCCCTCTAGACCAGCCTCTATAGCCACTATGTGCCAGCCATGGAGAAATGCCACCGCGAGCCATCGCTAGAAGGGACAACTCACAAGACTACATAGGTACCTCTCTTACTGCTGACCACATAAATCTATTTCTTCTTGTTTTCTTTCAATTTTTATTGCTCCATTGTATCATCCTATGCATGTTACCATCATCCATCATGTCATTTCATCTTCATCTTCTCCACCGCCGACGAGAGGTCAGATAAGCCCATAAATGACCGATGGCTAGTGGGTTCATTCGCCACTCATTTCAGCACACCACCACCTTCCCCACTCCTCATTGAGACTTCCTAGATGTTCATCAGCACTCCTTGTTGCCTCCATGGCCGATCGAGCCCCAAATTCCAGCGAGGTTCCCTGTTGACGTCTGGACGGGAACCCACTCATGCATCCATGCACGCATTGCACCCCATGCACTCCCCATCATTTCCTCTCACTTCCCCCTATCTCAGATAGCCACCACTGGGCTCGTCGGAGCTCACGACCGGATTCCATGGCCATGAGATCTAGTGAGGTTCAACCACTATGGAGGGAGGTTGGAGGATCAACTCATGCACCCTAGGACCAAATCATCTACATGCATCCATTGTCTGTAGTCCATTCTAACACCCCATGTGTTTAGATACCCATTTGTATCATCACATTTCACCCTGGAGCGATGAAAATGTCGCCGGTCAATTGCATTTTTCAAGGTCACGTACTGAATGTGCGTACGAGTTGTGTGGATGGACCAGTTGACTGGACTTAGAGCACCAACATGGATGTCCATACCCCCTCTATCCTATTCCCACCAATCCAGACACTAACCCTTGCATATCTACATGCATTCTGTGCATTTTAGATCTACATTACCTGTGTTTTTGGTCCATACCACCATTCATCACACATCTCATTCACTCATTCATCATTTCATATTTCATAACACACATCATTCTCTTCAAGTCATTTATCATTTGCCATACATCATGCTGCATCCTCATGTAGCCACAGCTAGATCTGAGGCAATGAATGGCTTGCTACTCTGTTTTGTCTCTGATAGTTGCGTACTGAATGCGTAGAAGAAGGGCACAGATGACCTATGCGGGTTGCCTAGTTCAAAATAGGTAGCTGGCTGAGCTCCCTTGCATTTTGTCTCCATGTTTTATTCCCCAATCATGCATTGTTTTTTTCCCACCTGAATTTCCACATCTACATCCACACTTGCATTGCACGATTTCTCGTGTTTTCTAGCATCCACTCTTGATTCGTTTTCCCACTTGCACCCATGCATGGTTCTTACGTCTTCATTACCTGCATTGCATTGTTCTCTCACATTCATCGACATTCTACATTCATTTAAGGCGATGACGATTACTATGTTGGGTCCTTTTGACCGATGGTCCAAGATTCACATAGTGTAACTGAGCCTATTTACATTAATTTCTGCCTCTCGCGTTTCATTTACATGAGCATAGCATCAAGAATTCATGCATACACTTAGACTTAGCAAGCATACATGCATTAGCATTGGCGACACACAAGCAAGTAATTTGCCTAGAAAGACCAATTTCTTGAGCGTATGGGGGTGCCTAACACCTTCCCCATGTGTAACAAGAGTCCTTACCCTTTCTCTGGCCCGCAATGACCATTGTGTTATATCCACTAGGCACGGAGCATGCCCACACATTCATACATTCATTTGCATTCATGTTGCATAGTTTTCTCGCATTTTATCGCATCCAGTTTTCCTTGTCTTTCTGATTTTTAAAAAAAAGATTAGGTAGTAACTCTATTTTTTCCCTTATCTTTCTTTTGCTTTCCTTTGGTGTTTTCGAGTCGATATTGTGGACGTGAATTTTTTGGGGGTGTTGTAGAATTATCACCATGTCCACTCAAGTTGATAATTCTTTGTGGTCGCCACTTATCCTTTGCTGAAGTCGGCTGATAAGACGCCTACAGGAGATGCAGTGGTTGTGGTTGTGTGGGTTCTTGGTTCACTAGGTCAGTGGCTGGATGCTACCCAGCGACGTCCTCGTGATTATTAATATTCTTCCCTTCAAAACAAAGAAGAAAATAAGAAACAAGAGATCTAGATTAGCCTAAGTGCCATAAGAGTAACAAAAATAAAAAATAAATAACATAAATAACTGAAATGAAATACTGACCGAGGGTTGTCCCTGCATGCATATGCCATGAGCAATTATGTATGCAATGGATTTATGTTAATGAAAATGCAATGATAATAAAAAAAACTCCCTTTCACCCTTGTGAGCATTGGAGTGGATGAAGGAGGTGGAGGCCGATCGGACGGAGCTCCAGAAATGCACTTTGTTTCAAAAAGAGGTTAAATCTCTGGGCTCTAACTTTTACAGGAGGATTGGACACGGAAGATGGGCTAAAGCTCTCTCTCTCTCTCTCTCTCTCTCTCAGATTTCTCTCCTCTTTAGGGCATGAAGATGACTCTTTAAGATTTTAATGTGCCACCTCTTGGGTTGAAGACTTAGGGGGTCTATTTATAGAGTTTGAGGACTGAGGATCTCGTCAAAGACAACATATAAATTAGGGGCTAGGAAGAAATGCTCTTAGAATGATAGAAAATCAAGATATGATCTTGTCGTTGGTTGACTAGGCAATAGATTTTGTTTTTGGCTGTACGTGGTGAATTGTTGTCCAAAATGCAAGGAAATTTGCCACGTTAGCTAGTCACCTATACATGTGGCAACGAGCTACTAAAAAGGCATAATTTTGAAAATTAAGATTTCAAAATATATATTACGAATCTATTATCAAATATTGACCAAATCAATCCTGAAAAATCATTCTCGTAATTGAAAGATATTTTAGATTACTTTCCAAATTCAAAATCTACTTAAAATGTTAAGTAAATTGGATTTGAAAATTATTTCTTTAATCATGAGAAAATCAGTTTAAAATCAATGATGTACTTGATTTAAAATAGATTGACAATCATTTGGATATTTTAGATTTTATCTTTGTTTTTTAGCATTATTATGAATTAAATATATGCTATAACATTAAAATGTGATAGCTTATCATAAAATCTCATTTTTGCAAAAATAAAGATAAGTGATCTTAATTATAAAGTCATCCAAACTTCTAGAAGTTTCTGGAATTATTTGATATGCATAGATATTTAAATGTTTGAAAATCATAGAAATTATAATAATTATGGGAAAAATTATAATAACATTTATAAATATCCCAGATATTATATTAAAGCCCTAGATGACAAAATATATGGAGAAAGAGGTCCAAGATTCTCGTCGCCTATTCATGTGACGACGGGACTCGTTGCTTCTCAACGTGGTAATTAGATTTGTCGCCTCTCAAAGTGGCAACTAGTCTTGTCGCCTCTCAAGGTGGTAACTTCTTGGTCTTTTTTTATTACCCCCTATCTTTTATCTTATTCCACAGAGATGCAATAAAAACCCAAAAAAAACACAGAAATTCCACAGGAAAATCTGGAAAAAGGGTTAGTTCTCCTTAGCCACGTGATCTAGGGTTCCTATCCTATATGAACTCTGGAAAATGTGAAAATGAGATATCTACAGATACCCCTCCTTGGAGTTGATCTTGTAGCTCCAAGGTAAGAATGATATCCCCATTAAGCATTTTCTAAAATAGGGAGCTCACTCTCAAATGATCCGCCACAAATTCCATAAAAAATTAAACCTATTGGTTTCGGGACATGGTCGCACAGTCAAAAGGTGAGAAGATGAACTGACTCGATTTCAAGACATGGTCGCACAGTTGAGTGGTTCGATAATCTAAGGATGCTATCATATTGACAGCTCAGGCATGGAGGGGTTAAGCAGAGGCTATGTGTCGCAACTGGTGTGGAGACCTGTCAACCATGTAGAGTGACACTTCAACAGGGTAGAAACTAAGATGACCGTGGGAAAATTATCCGATCGCCGGTCGAAAAGAAAAAAAGGTAATTAAAACATGCCGTCATATTGAAGGCTCAGGCATAGAGGGGTCAAGCTAGGGCTATGTGTTGCGGCTGGTGTCAAGGCCATGTCAACTATGTAGAGTGACACTTCAACGGGGCAAAAACTAAGATGACCGTGGGGAAATTACACGATCGTTGATTGGAAAAAGTAATTAAAAGCTAAATAATTGTTGTGGCTTCTTGTTTGAGAGCTCGTTCGGATTGGAATATTGAATTGGATAGGTTTGGACTTGAATAAGGATTTAGGAGGATCACAGGTTCTAAGGGTTTCTAACACACTTGAAGAACATTGCTCCGTCAGCACTCTACTTCCAATGCATGAATCCTAAATGCATGGATGCATGGTTCAAGCAAATAATAATGCAAATGCAAGGTCAACATTCAACATGAATGGTCCATATGACAGGTTAGGTCAGTAGGGTATGGGTGGTCCCTAGCCATATCGACATATGCAAGATGCATGATGCAATTCATTGTGGTCAAGTATTTTCTGTCCTCAAGTATGACCAATACTCTTGGGAAAGGACCGTCGTCTCACAACTCGACTTGATAAGTAAAAGAATTCTATGAATAAAGAATCCAGTGAGGGAGTGAACCCTTCCTTTGCCAAACTGGGGTTTTGCCTCTTAGTCAGAGTGGTGTGTCTTTGTACATAGTTGGGACTCCAAAGCCGAGAGTCCATTCTCAATGGGACTTTGTATATCGCTACGGTGGGACTTGATGTAGCACAACAGTGGGGCTTGATGTACTAACACGTGGTGGAGGATGAAATTTGCACACTTGATAAATGTGTTAGTAATCAAAGGTGTACCTTTCCCTACCCTAAAAGGGTTGGCTAAGTTGCTTAGGAAAAGTACTGTAATGCTATCCTTTACTCCCTTATACTTAAGATTAGGTGGAGAGAATTAGTCTTGGCTTCAGCTAGAGATAGAAAATCGAAGCCCAGTGGACGCCGATAGTGAGTCATCCATAGATTCTCTGAAGATCATTGCAGGGCAATATTTTTGTGGGGCAAAATGCACCTAAGTATTGGAGGCACGCTTGAGTAGGATGTCTTAACTTCAAAAACCTGGTGGGTTGGTTGCATCATCGGCCAAACCAATTCTAATTTCCTTACTATGTTTTCACTTGTAGGTAAGGTGGATGGCACTACTTATTATATTTTTTTGTTTTTTCTGATTTTCTTTTTTTTTTTTGGAATTTTATATAATTTTTTTGTTTTTGGAAATTTTGAATTTTCTGATTTTTTTGATTTTTGATTTTTGATTTTTTTTTTGTGATGATGATGATGAGCATGGTCACAACCCTCTCTCTTATGCATTTAGCATTGTTGCCTTGTATTATCCAAGGTGAGATGATAGTCCTTTTCATCATGCCTTGGCCTTTTGTAGACTTAAGACTTCGTACTGGCCTTAGTTGATCATTACCTCCCTTATTTACTCAGCTCCTGAGTTTCTAAGGATTTCTTGCCCTTTTCGTATTTGTGTGGAGAGTGGGGGAGACTTAAGTTGAATAGGCTGTCGGCATCGGTTATAGCTTTCGTGCCGCTCACCAGTGGTTGGCCCTAATGTCCCTGTAGCTTACCCTAGGGTTTTGGCTTTATTTTATTTTATTTTATTTTGGGGTTCCCCTCTCAGGTTACTTTTCTATAGATGCCTATCCATCATTGCCTTCTCAGACTTATGCTATGACGACACACCTACTTATTCGTCAGCTGTCTCACCCTGTTTTGAGTACCCACCCATCATTACCTTCTTGGACTTATGCTATGACGGTATACCCTACTTTTCGTGCACTCTCCTCTTTTGAGCACTTTCTAAGTTGTTTGGTTTAGGTGTGCTCCTCCATCACTGCCTTCTCGGACTTATGCTAAGAGGCCATGCAATATAGGATGAGCGGATTTTATGATATGCCTAAGCTTAAAGCCTACTTTGCTCTTATCTCCCTGTGCAAGTGTATGTGTGGATAGGACAAGGCTTGGGTCATCCTAGTTGCTCAGTTTCTTTTCTATTTAGGAGATGACTTTCTTCCTTAGTTGGTGTAGACACCCCAATTTTGAGGTGACCCATAGATGAGTTTTCCAGATGATGCTTTGGATGTGGCTAAATCAGATCTAAACCTATAGCAGGCCCGCAGCCCAATTAGAATCTAGACAAGTAGGGGAGCACACTTAGCTGGCACACTTATCTGGCACATTTAGCTAGCACACCTACCTAGCACACTTAGTCGGCACACTTGCCTAGCACACCTACTTGGCACATCTACCTAGCACACTTATGCAGCACACTTTCCTAGCTCACTTAGGTGGCGCACATAGTAGGCGCACCTCCTAGGCGCACATACCTAGCGCACAACCACTTTTCTGGCTGCTGGCTGCTGGCTTTTCCACCTCCCATGGCTGTTACCTCCAGCAACGAATATGCCATGGAATCTTCTAGGCTTTTCGTCTACGAGGCTCCCTGCATTCCCATGAGTTACCCATGAGAGTTTCCTATAAATAGACACCT
>JAMKQA010104101.1:0-12829 GCA_024699735.1 Posidonia australis | reverse complement strand
GAGAATATGCTGCTGGAAAAAGGATATAGCTTGCTCAGATCAGGATTTGCTGAACTCAAGGTTTCTAACCTCTTCCAATGGTTGCCTATGGGTGTCCTTATATAGGATTTTCTCATGGATAACTCCTAGGAATGCAAGGAGCCTCGTGGACGAAAAACCTGGAAGATTCCATGGCATATTCGTTGCTAGAGGTAACGGCCATGGGAGATGGAAAGCCAGTAGCCCGCAACCTACGAAATGGCTGGGCGCCTGGGATGTGCGCCAGGTAGGTGTGCTTGCTAGGTGTGCCAGGGAGGTGTGCTAGCTAGGTGTGCCAGGGAGGTGTGCTAGCTAAGTGCTCTCTCCTACCTATCTGGAGTTCTAGTTGGGCTACGGGCTTGCTATGGGTTTAGGGTTGGTTCAAGGGTTAGCCACATCCAAAGCAACAACTGGAAAGCTCATCCATGGGTCACCTCAAAATCGGGGTGTCTACACAAGGTATATCATTCCTAGTATAAATACTATTTTTTAGCTTATCATTGAACCTTTTATAAGGATTATTGAGACATACGAAATACATTGCTCACGCTGTGTATCAACCACCACCTCAATGTACTTGTGATTTCTTTGCGAGACTATTGAAGTTAAGGACCTCAAAAAATCAAAATGGATAGTTTTACAATTGTGTAAACTTTTGAATTTTTAGTAACTTGTTCATCTAACAATATTTCCTAATTTATGTGGCTATTATTATAGGTTAAAAACAAACATTGTTCTCTAAATGAGATGATAAAGGAGATGAATATCTGATAGAATTTATATTCAAGCATTGACTGTCAGTGATGATGAAAGTGTTCCAGAAAAAATGTTGTAGTTCATGATGGCAATCGACCAGGGAAAAAGTTGTAGCTAATCATGATTTTGATATACTTGAATAGGCTTTCTAATATAATGCAATGAAGAAGATGAGAGAAGAAGAGTTGTCAATTGATGACTCCGATCATGAAGACATCTTTCATTGGTAGATTGGTTGTGCCTTTTTAAATTGTAATTATGTACTACCATTAATTATGAAGTCTTAACTTAAAAAAAGTTGTGTTGGTACTTATATTAGTTGTATTTGATTTTAATTGTAGTTGTATTTGATTGTGATGGTTAAATATATCCTTTTATTCCCTACCATCTTTCTTTTGGTAGCTTGTTCTTACCTATTTTAAGACACGCATATGGAATATTTATAAGCTATTTTTCCTTGTTGTTACCTTTTGCTTGATGTTGCCCTTGTCTTGAAGTTTAGCGATTGAAAATTGAGCATGAAGATCATCATTAACATCTGCTTGCAAGATCCTTCTGTAACATGGAAACCAATTGAGTTTCTCCAAGAATAGGCACATAAATGGATGGATAATACCTATTCCTAATGATGCACTACAACACCTAAGAATTCTGTGGGAGACATGTAGGTGGTAGGCATGGGTTGGACATGTGGTTCACCAACATTGATTCTAGGCATGTTTAATTTCGTAGCCCAGAGCGCTGTAAATTGTAAATTTTGTTTTGGGATTTGGTTTTCACTTGGTTGTATTTGGATGATCGAATCGTAGAGGAGGTAGTGAGCTTGTTGGGTAGACTGATGTTTGATTACCTTTAATGTAATATTCTTCTTAGGTAATCAAAGTGAATTTTGTAGATGTTTTTCTCTTGGATTCCTTGTTCAATGTATTATGCCTCATGAATTCCTTCGACATCTTGTGCCATGATTCTCCTTTGATGCATTACATTGTGTTTTCGTTTTGGTGTGTTGTATCCCATGAGTGGGTGGAACACGAGGTAAACAAGCACAGTAGTGCTACGGTACCATTCCGTAATAATACTGTGTTTAGACAACTATCTTGTGATGACACTGTTCATGACCAGTGTTAAACCCAAGGTTCTTATAAAAAGAAAGAAAGGGGTGGCATCGGGGGCACACAATAGTGGAGAAGGAAGGAAAGGGATTGAAAGAGGGATCTTATGAGAGAGAGAGAGAGAGAGAGAGAGAGAGAGAGAGAGAGAGGGTGGAGTCACTATTGTGGTTGCATGAGTTGTCGACCACCACGAGCTGCATGTTGCAGTCGATGCTGTTGCTGAGTTGTTGCCGTAGCTGAGTCACTACTATCGTTGGTGAGTCACCACTGTTGCCACGAGTCGCCGTGCGATCATTGTCATAGGGTTGAGCGCTCTTGTTGCTAGGTTGACTGTTGAGTACTACGGGTGCTATGTCAAGCCATTGTGGGTGTTGCTGATGAGTGTCACTGCTACAAGTAGTCACTACTATGTGTGGAGTTGCTACTGTAGACGCGAATCACTACCACTATGAATGGGAGTTCCTATGTTGTGTAGGTGTGTAAATCGAACATTGGTGAAAGGTACACGCCCTTTCCAAGGGTTTCCTTATCCAGTTCAATATAATGCATATTTGTTATAGTTGTACCTTGGGATTCCATGTAGGAATCTGGTGTATTGGGATTCCATGTAGGAATCTGGTGTATTAGGATTCTATGTTGGGAATTTGGTTTGCGATAGCCAAAGGCTTAGGGATTGTTGGGTTTGCAGTGGAAAAGGTCATAAATGTGGATTTTGTGTTTTATGGTTGCCATGCCTGAAATTTAATTATGTTTTCTATATGTTCATATCAGAGTTTCTATGATTTTTAGATTTCCTCAGTGGTGTTTTTTAAGTTGGATTTTGAAATAGTTTTCAAATGATTTTCCAAAAAGGATTTGGAAAGAAATGCATAAGTTTTGTAAAGGATTTTAGGAAAAAAAGATTGTCATAGTTTTAAGAGACCGAGAGACTGAAACATTTAGCAAATAGATTAGGGATAATCGATACCTCTAGATGATTGAGAGTCAGTTGCCTAGGATAAGGTCCAAGAGGGTTTTCCATAGTTTTCGAGGAACCAAGAGAACCGTAGGATCGTACTGATAAATTAGGGACGGTTGATACCTCTAGAGGGTCATATCCGAGTTTGAGGTTTAGGTTCTATTGTTTTAATAGACCAAAAAGCCTTAAATGAGGGTCTACAAACCAGAAGTTCAAAGATGAGGTATGGGACCAGGGGTTAAATAATTTGACCAATAGACTAAGTATAATTGATACCTTTGAAGGATTGAGAGCTAGAGGAGTAGGCTGAGGTTTTAGAGAGTTATATTGGCGAGACTAGGAGGTGAAAAAGTTCTCTAGTGGTCGAGTGCAACAGTCCCGAGAACGCCAAAGGGTGAACCCTATGTGTGTGTTGTCGAGGATGCTAGAAGGTGAACCCTGTGTGTATGTCTTGTATAGACTTTTGAGGATTCTTAGAATATAAACCTAGGACGAGGAGCTCCTGTATAGAGTTGCTTTGCTATGCCAGTGTAGTGTCCTTTGACAGCTGCTTGTGGCTAGTGTCGGTCGCTTAAGCTCGAGTGACACGACAAGTTTTTGGATTGTATGTGGGAGTGTGGTTTGTGCGGATTTGTGATAGTTGTAGACTTGATTTAACAGAGAGTTGTCATATCAAAAGTGCATAAAGACATTTTAAAAGAAATGCATGCTGTTTTAGTTCTAGAAAAAAGAAAATGATTTTAAAAATAAATTTTGGGTAGCGTTAGGGTCAATTCAATTTATTTATTTATTTAGCTTCCTTGCATTTAATTATTGAGTTTTATTTAATTTGTAGCTTTGGTTGTATTTTGGATTTTGAATTGTCGTGAAGTCATGACATATGTGTCAAAATTTAGTAGTAACACTATTAAGGATATGAATATCATATTTTACATTTTGTCGAGTTTCTTTATGTACGACATTGGAATAGTCAACATCATTTTCTTCTGTCCTTTTTTGATTCTAGAAATAGTACTGAGAATAACTTCAACAGGAATTACTATTTTGTTTGGTTTTATAAAATTAAAATAAATTTGGAATAGCGATTCCTATTTTAATTTACTTATTTCAGAATAGTTATTCTATAGGAAGGGCAGAATAAAGTTATCCCGTTAAGTTATTCTGATACATGTATGTATACGATATGTTTATTTTTTGTTTAAAAATTAATATATATATATATATATATAATATGATGTATACATATTTTTAATTAGATATCCATATTGATAATCAAATTGATTATTATTAGTTTACATATTTTCTAATTATTCTAGTACTTATTCCACTTTCCATCTAAACTAGAATATTTCTCTATAGACACTTCGATTTTGCAGTCCATTGGCAGTAGACTTCCAGGATAACGCTATGGCTGCGGTGGACCCAACCTGACCATCTAAACCCAAAAAACAAACCAAAACCTATCCTAAAGACCAAACCAAACACCACAGGCCCAAACATAAACCTAAACTAAAACCAAGCCCAAACGTAAACCTAGAAATAAACTAAATCCAAAGTGAAACCTAAATGTAAATCTCAAAATAAAACCTAAACCTAAAAAGATAAAATAAACTAAAAACAACACTGAACTTAAAAGAATAAAATCTAAACCTAAAAAGATAAAATAAAAGCAAAACTAAACCTAAGCATAAAAGAATAAAACAAATGAAAACCAAAATAAAACCTAAGCCTAAAAAGATAAAATAACCAAACCGAAATCACACCTAAAAGAATAAATAAAATGAACCAAAATCAAAACAAAACCCAACTTAAAAATAAAAATAAATAAACACAAGCCCAAAAAACAATTAGTTCACAAGCTAGCCAAAACCCTAAGTCCATGCAAACCCTACATTTATCCTCACCGTCCATTCGAGAGCCCTACATCTTACGTCTCACATGCAAAACCCTATACAAGACTACCCACATGAGAGAGTTGAAAGAGGTTGGAGCATTGGAAGCTTGGGAGAGAAGAGATATTCACATAAGGGAGAGAGAAGGTAGAAGAGAAGAAAGAAGAGAGAGAAAAAACCTAAAGAGCAAAAGAAGAAAAAACTACACCCAAAACCCTAGCCTCCACATGAAAGAGAGAGGGAGGGAGACGTCCATCGCAGTCCTAGTCGTATTCCACATGGCGTAGTCACTGTCGTCGTCGGAGGACGCCAAAAATCGTCCATCACGTAGGTATAGCCTTTCATCCTCGTATAACTCGTATATGTGCTCGTTATTTTCATATTTTTATCATATATCGGTGTATGTTCAAAGGTTTTCTAGCTGTTTTATCTCTGTTTCACACGTTTTCCAGCGATGGGTTGTCGTTCCCACGAGGTCGTCAGTCTTTATGCATGAATAGTGATCCCTCCTCCCCGTTCTCGCATGCATGCATCCCTGTAGAACACAAACAACAACCCACGGCCGCATCTTCCTCCCTCCAGCCATGCACCTCCAACCCGAGCCTTCCCCTTGTCCTCCAGTCGTCCACCAACTTGCGAACCATAACCAGGAACCACCCCCACATCCTCTTCACCACAAGAGCCTACGTCCTCAGTCTTCTCCTTCCTGTCCGAGCCCAGCCTCCATGTCTGTCACATCATAGTCCAATCCCTCTCTGCACGACCCAACACACAGCCTCCCACGTAGCAAAGACCCATCAGCTCTTCTCCTCCACCAAACCATAGCCATGCAGTCCAATGAGAGAAAGAGAGTAAGAGAAAGGGAGAGACCAAACCTAGCTACACCCAAAACCCTAGCCATGTCTCTAGGAGAGAGAGAGAGAGAGAGAGAGAGAGAGAGAGAGAGAGAGAGAGAGAGAGAGAGAGAACAAGTTTGAAACCTTAAGGCAACCCATGCATGCGAGAGGTAGAAGACGACTATCAACCACCATAACAACGGGTGACGAGGGCAACCCATGCATTCGAGAGGTGGAAGACGACCATCAATCGCCGTAACAACGGACGACTGGACTCGTCACCAGACCCATAGGCGACGAGGTCAGGTGCATATCAGATAGGCGACTAATGATCCCTAGAATATTTTTCCTTGTAGACTTTGTTTTTATTGTTTGTATTGATTTTTTTATTACCTGTAGTAGTGATCTGAATAAATAAAACTGATGATATTCTTGTCCACTATTCATTATGGTTTTTTAACGGACTCTAGGGATGTTTTATGTTCATCAATAGCGTGGAAACTAATTGCTTGACAGTGAGGTTATAGTTCCTTAAGGTTTCCAATCTGGTTTGACCGATCGAGCAGAGCAAACCCGGGTCGATGAAAATGCCTTCCCATACTTTGTCCCTATTGTGATTATCAGATTAAAGAGCCTAAGGTGTCCTAGGGGCTCGTTTCAGACTTCACTTTTCTTCTTAAGTCTGTAACAAATCATAGTAGAAACTTGACATCTTGCTGTTTGTTGTTTATTTATTACTTTATGGTTTGTTAGGACCGATCCTTAAGGATAGAATCTTGGGTTGTGGGTCCCTCTTTCGAGAGACAAACTTGCAGTCTAGGCCCTCTTGGTGGATCCTAACGAAGGTTAAAGAGTGGTACCAAAAAGCCTAAATCCTACTGAGTGACCCTAGAACCCTTGAAATCAGCTTCATCCTAGCCATAGGAACCTACATAATTGAGCGAACATAGATTAATTAATTCATTAAATAAATATCTGAATTCATTAAAATCAGCGTTTTCTCTGGAACTTGATTGCATAAATAGACTTGTTCGATGTCTAATCTGTCAAGGATAGATTTGGGTTGTCGGACCAGTCTGAGGCATGTGCCGCCAGACTTAGCGGCGACACCCTTCGTCGCCCAATAAGGTGGTGACGAGATCTAACGTTGCACAGATGGGTGACGACAGAGAGCCGCCTTGTTTGACTTACTTGTTGGATGATGTAACATTTTGCATAAACCTCTACATGGCCTTGCATGTTGTTTGTTTGAGCATTCCTTGCCATCTATCCATAAATGTCCATGTTTGACTCAATTTAATAAGATTTGATCAGTGTTTTCCTTGTTTGACTCGCATCCACATAGCATTAAACATTGTGTCCATTCGGGCATACAACAATGACATTTATGCATTTTATATTGCATATCACCCAAGGACGTATAGTAATCGGTGTAATCGCCTACATCATGTCTTGAATAGGTTTTTATACATTGCTTGTTGCAGATCGCCCAAGGGTGTACAGTAAATAGTATTCATGCTAACATAATGTCTCGAATATCGTACGCATCGTTTTTTCATTGCATTTCTTTTGGATTTCTCGCATTCATCTTTAGGGCAAGGATGTTTACTATGTCGAGCTCTTGTGGACCGTTGGTCTAGAACTCATACAGCATGGCTGAGCATTAGGCTGCATGGTTTTTACCCTTGGCATTTCATTTGTTTTCGCATGGCATGAAGCACGCATCTATCTTAGACACAAGCAAGCATTCATTCGCATTTGCCACACATACGAGTGGAAAAGTGTAGAAAGATCGATTCGTCAGGCGTACGAGGATGCCTAACACCTTCCTTGTGCGTAACAGGAGTCCTTACCCATTTCTCTACCCGTAATGACTTATATGTTATCCATTGGCATTGGGTCAGTTCTTTTATTTGTTTTCAATTGTTTGTTGCATCGCATTGCAATTTTTCTAGTTTTCCTCGTCTTTCTGTTAAATAGACTAGGTGGCGACTCTCCTTATCCATTTGTTTTGTTTTTATATGTTTTTCGGTATTTTTGAGTCGAGCGTCCCTCTCCTCGGATTCCCTACTCCTCATCGTGGCCCTATCGGTCCTCCCTCGCGCCGACATGGTCACACTCTTTATACATTTTTATTCACTTCTAAAAGAAAATTACTTTCAAACTAAAAAGCAATACTATCAAAAAATTAATACCACTTTTTACTTTTCTTATTCTATATCTAAAGAAAGATAAAATGAATCATTTCGCTATGAAGCTCTAATTTTCAAACTGCATTGACAATTTATCATTCATTCTTTGCTCAATTATGAAGTTGCGAGGAGCCAAGGCCGTGACAATAATCTATACTTGTTTTGGCATGGTATATGGGCCATCTTGTCTGAGATCACTCTATGCTTCTTAAAGACAGGTAATCCAACGATACCTTATTGAATCCAAGATTCATTATCATCTCCATTTTAGCATGTCCTACAGAAGGATGGTTGACTCCATCCGAATCACTTGTTCTCAAATCTAAACTACCACTTTAATTTTCTTTGAAGGAAGACAACTAGTAAGAAAATAGTGTAATGAGAAGATTGATGATAACTCATGATTTATAATAAAGGTTCCTAACTTTTAATATATACAACTTGATAAACTTCCCCATTGATCCTATACATATAGCACTATAAAACTATATCATTTTAAAAAGACACCAAAGCACAATGATAAAATTTAATGTACAATTTGGAAATGTTAAGATCCATTTAACAATAATAGAGAGTTTCAAGAAGATTTTCAAATAGCTAACTAGTGGATCTAGCTCTTAATAATAAAATTAATAAGGTAGATCTAGCTTTTAGTAATCCACTATCAGTGACAGTTCTGATATCAAGCTCAATAATCCAATCCATGCAATACATATGAACAAGCAATGGCACAATACATCATAAAAGCAAAGGCTAGTCATTCAATCCAAATGAAAAAAATGATTAAAAGAATAAATGGAATCCATCTAACATATCTTTTAATAAGCATGTAAAAAATTGTGTAAAATCTAACAAATGTGCAAAATAGGTATGCCATTCACTAGATCTACATATTACTTCATGTAAATCATCATTAACCAGATATTGTAAGTGTGGTGCCCTGGGGCGCCACAAACTAGTATCCAACTACCCATAGCCATACAATAGGTAATTAACCACTAGAATTAGTAGGGAACTAAATTAAATAATTAATAACTAAAAATACAACAAATAAAAAATCTATTTCTACCCAAGATATGCGGTGTACGACTACGTGACTCTAACTATTTGCACTAATGAATTGGACTACAGCTCTACACTCTGCACTAAAAAGAAAATAATACAAACATGTATGAATAACATCCACTTTTCACCCAATACATGTCTACCCAAAAAGTAAAACAACAAATCGAAAATTGGAGCCTCTGACCATCAACTCTTAGAACCACTTAACTGCGTTTCTCGGCAGCTACAAAGCTCGAAGTTTGTAAGAATCCAAAAGATGCAAAACTTTATAGTAGTGAAGTACACTTTTCTTTTCAAATCATGTCTTTAAAACCTTTTTGTCATTTCTTTTTAAAACTCGTGCATTCTTTTGAAAACCATCATACACTCTTGGAATAGTTTCTCTGTGTCAAACCAAGTCCAAAAAACCATCACAAAAATCACGTCTCAAAAACCAAGATCTCTCTGGACCCCAAAACCGGAAAGCCTAAATCCGGTACAGAAAACCACAACACATGCATCCAGTGAAAAAACCTATCATGTTACTGTGGCCACTAGTGATCGATCAGCCAACAAGCAGTCGTCGAAGTGCACTGCACTGCTACGGACATGTCACCCTGTGTAAAAGTTCATCCATCAAGGATTCTTCTCTATGAACCCTTCAAAAGTCCATTCTATGACAAACACAGGGTACGTCCTCTCAACATCCTCAACTCAAGTCACCTGGTCTCTAATCAAGGTCCTACCACTAAACAGTCACAACCCTACACCTGTAGTTGACCCTCTAGAGGTATCAGTCGTCTCTGATCCATTAGAATAGTTTTACAGTTCTGACTCCTATCACTCAACAACTACGACCCTGGACTTGCAGCTGGTCCTCTAGGAGTATCAGTTGTCCTTAGTCTACTAGTGTGATCAGTGGCCTTTGTGACTCTTACCAAAAACCACTAAAAACTTTTCCAAAAACATATGCAATATTTTCAAAATTATTTTCAAACAATTTTTATCACAAAAACCTTTGTAAAAGTCAAAACACCATTTTAAATCAACAATTGCCACAAAAGAACCTATCTGAGCCATCTAGCCAACTGTCTAGTGCGGCCCACCAGCTAGGGGCACCCATTGACGCCCCATAGGCGCCAAGTACGCCTAGGGTTGGTAAGGGGTCGGGTCTGGACCCATAAAGTATGGGTTCAGGTCCTGAAAATGAGACTCATGGACTCGTGGACCTCCCGCTCATTTACTGGGTCGAGTCTAGGTGTAAAAATACCCAGACTCATGGATCCATGGATTCGATTTATATATAATATATTATAAGTTAAATATAAGAATTAATGTATAATTTACACTATATATAATATATATATATTATTCTACTCTTAAATCTCATTCTCTCTAAAGTCTATAATTTATATAGTGTATGCACATTGACATAGAATTGTTGTATGGATATTGACAAAGTTGGTTTGTTGAAATTAGATATATTTATTTATATGTTATTCAACTATCAATAGTTCATGATATTGTTCATGTTATATATTTATTTATGATTGTATTTTATTCATGATATATGCATGTTGACAGAGAATTGGTTAGCATATTTATTTACAATGTTTTTAGTTTAATTAAAAATCTATTTTCTTTAAAAAAAATGAAAATAGGTTGGAAGACACATTAGACCTAAGACCCATTATCTTCATGGTTCTAGGTCTGGGTCCTGATTTTAGAACTTAGACCCAGATCCGAACCCAAACCCATGAAATAAGATGGGTCTGGGTATAGGTAGACCTGACCCAGACTTGACCCGTTGCAACCCCTAAGTACGCCTCTTTGGTGCACCAACAACTTGCACTAGCAATGTGCACTACCAAGGTGTGCCCTAGGTTCTATTTTTTAGAGTAGAAAACTTAGTGAAGTTATCAGGCTTGGAACTCCATTGATCTCACCACAAGCCATGAAAAATTACACATAATATATCGAAATGAAGATTTTTGAGTGTACTACCACATGGAACAAAAATTACAGAAAATCAATAATTGTAGCTCAAGATACTAAAAATCAAAGCCAGGGAACCTAAAAACATATATTAGTAAGAACTCACTCGAAAAACCTTCAATAATCTACTAAAAATCACACGAAAAATCACAAGATCTCTATCATACATCTCAATCGTCCCACAAAACTTATTTTTAATGATCTTAAGCTTAAACGAAGGAAAACAAGAGGGTAGAATGTATACCTTGGTCATTTCTTCTACCTTCCTTCTCTTTTCTTCATAGATTCTCTTCCTCCTCACACGAGTCGCACCACTCTCTTCTCTCTCTCTCTCTCCTACTTTCTTAGTTTCTCTCCTCCCTCTCCCTGCTTCTTCCTCGTCTTTCTTTCTTCTTATTTCCTTTTAAGCCTTTTACTCTCTTCTTCGCTCCCTTTTTTTCCCTTTTGCATGCATGCCGCTTGACAACACCCCTCCTCCTTACATAATGACAAGCCCGATATCTCCCATAAATTTTGCATGTATTTTACGCCAAAATCACAAAAGAAAAGAGAAATATCTTGGACAAACCTTTTTATAAAATAAATCACGGGTTGGAGTCATGGGCCGCACTATGATCATGGGCATTATGTCCTCTACTTAGCCCCACATCTTCATGAGTCACAACATATTAAGTTTGATCACGATCTAATAAACCAAGGAGAAACCATAGGTACAATATATAGGAATCAGGGATCTAAAGAGGGAGACAACCTTAAGTTAACTGTGATTACCCAATAAATATATTTACAACTTCAGATAAACAAATCCCAATTTACCTGACCAAGCTCACCTTACAAGCATCAAGAGTACAAATTAAGTGGGAATTAATTCTCAAGACAAAACTCACTGCATATAGTAATTCCAAACTGACAAAAGTGCACCTCTAATGTGTGTTAGAAACTTGTGCCAGCTTTGTGTGCTTCTGAGTTGCTAGGTTTTTGCGTGTGCTATACACATAGCCTATGCTAACCTTAGGTGTTACAGTAAGAAATTTTACATATGTTCTCTATTTTGCATATAGATAAAGCGCAAACAGATCTTTGAATTACATATCTAAAAATTTACATATGTTCTACATTTTGCAATTCAATGTAAAAGAATAAATAGAATCATCTAAGATATCTTATTATGCATAGTAAGATATGCATTTATTATATGTCAATTTACATGATTCAAATTGGATATGCATTTATATTTGAGACAAAATATGTAATGCAAATAGTTTTTAATTAACGCTTGTTATTGCAACTACTCGATAGAATTATCTAGTTTACTGTCACTATAATATGTAATTATCGACGCTACAAATTCAAAAAATATCGGTGAATAGTTAATATACTAACAGAGCATGTAGTTAGATATCGCTATGGTATATATGTACTAACATGAGAAATTAAATGGTGTCAGTAAATAATTAATATATTGATAGTTTATATTATTAATCGTCACTATAACATATAATTAGTGATATTAGAAATAAATATATACAGTAAATTTTGATATTTAAAGACATTTATATCTCTTTAGCTGTTAGTAAAGTCACTTTTTTAAGATAGTTACAATAGTGATTGTCGATAAAGTAAATACCTAAGTGACAGAAAAAATCGTCACAATAAACGTGTCACACCCCAAATTTTCCACAATAATTTAAACAAATTAAATTACGGGAAAACTAAAGCTAAACAGTAAAATATCAAACCACCAGGAACCTATGTGTGTGGCTAGCAGACTCCAGACTATATGCACTACGCTAAACCAATCGCATGCCTGCACCTGTGAACAAAATCACAAGGAAAACGCATGAGTGACTAAAGTCACCCAGTACGCACCCCACAAAAACAGCGGAAAACAAAACCATAATCAATGTTCCCTTTTAAATTCCTTTCGCAAACCATTTCCTCAAAGCCTCAGAAACCAGGCCCACACTGGCCAAAACCACAAACCAGGGCTCCACTGGCCCAAAACCACAAACAACGGCCCTCAATG
>JAMKQA010104100.1:0-14880 GCA_024699735.1 Posidonia australis | reverse complement strand
TTTTGCATGATTTTTCATGTTATGGTTTTCCTTGTCTTCCATAATAGATTAGGTGGCGACTCCATTTATTTTGCTTTTTCGACGTGATTTTGCCGTCCGATTTCGCATTCATTTGCGGAATCTCCTCGCCGGCATGGTTACAAAGGGGAGAGTGTTCTCCATTGCTGCCCCAGATGCTAGTCCATTTGGAGATGTGGTAGAAGGTGAGAACTAGCGCAGCTGTATTTGTTAAGTCCCATCCTGTAATAATAGATCCTATGTGTAATTAACACTATTTCTTATTATGATTATGGTTATGGTGTGTTGATTATAGGATCTTTTCTTGTGGTTGATTGGATGGCCCGAGTCTTGTTCGACTGTAGGAGTTCATTTTCTTTTGTCTTCGAGTCATTTGCTGCTGAGATCGGGAGTAGGCCAGCTAGGTTAGCATTCCACCTAGATGTAGTCACCCCATTGGGAGAACACAGTCTAGCATGGAGATATTTGAGACCGATTGATATTCAGTTGGGGGATAGGAATTTTCAGGCCAGTTTGATCTTAATGGACATGTAGGATTATGATGTTATCCTGGGAATGGATTGACTGGCACAGCATTCAGCTGTGATAGATTGTGCCTAGAGAAGAGTTCTAGCAGAGTGTCTAGGCCAAGGTTGGTGTATGGTACAGTGCACCAGACCGGGTGAACCCAGAAAAGTGATTTCTACTCTCAAGGACTATCATCATTTGGCAAGAGGCAGCGTGAGCTATTTGACCTGTGTGACAGTTTCTACTTCGCCTGTGGTTGAGATTCAGGACTTGCTGGTGGTGCGGGGTATCCCGATGTTTTTCCAAATGAATTGCCTGGAATGCCACCGCATAAGGAAGTGGAGTTTGTGATTGATTTGGTGCCGGGATCAGGTCCTATTTCCAAGGCTCCGTACAGGATGGCACTTGTTGAGTTAAGAGAGTTCCAGAATCAACTGCAGGAATTGATGGATAAGGGATTCATTCGTCCCGGTGTTTCACTTTGGGGAGCATCGGTTCTGTTTGTTAAGAAGAAGGATGGTTCACTTCGGCTCTGTATAGACTACCAGATGTGGAACCAGATCACTGTGAAGAACAAGTATCCACTACCCAGGATCGATGATTTGTTCGACCAGAGTCAGGGAGCATCGGTGTTTTCCAAGATAGACTTGAGGTCAGGATACCATCAGTTGAGGATCAGTGAGCCAGATGTGCAGAAGACAGCCTTTCACACCCATTATGGGCATTATGAGATTTTAGTTATGCCATTCGGGTTAACGAATGCACTAGCTACTTTTATGGACCAGATGAATAGGGTGTTCAGGCCCTATTTGGATCAATTTGTGGTCATCTTTGTGGATGATGTTCTGGTGTATTCTCTGGATGTTCAGACCCACCAGAGGCATTTGAGGATCGTACTGGAGACACTGAGGCAACATCAACTTTATGCCAAATTCTCCAAGTGCAAGTTTTGGCTGGAAGAGGTGTCTTTCCTTGGTCACATTATTTCAGGAGAAGGCAACAAGGTGGATCCAGCCAAAGTGGAAGCTATGAACAGTTGGGCCAGACAGAAGGCAGTAACTGAGATTAGAAGTTTTCTCGGCCTGGTAGGATATTACAGGAGATTCATCCTAGATTTCTCCAAGATTGCTACACCATTAACCAGACTAACTAGAATGGAAGTGCACTTTGCCTAGGATTGGTAGTGCGAGGAGAGCTTCAATGAGTTGAAGGCTCGTTTAGTATTGGCCCCAGTTTTGACTTTGCCCTCTAGGAATGGCGATTTCACGATCTACAGTGATGCCTGTGGAATTGGTTTGGGCTGTGTGCTGATGCATCATGGTAGGGTGGTGGCGTACGCCTCGCACCAGTTGACAGATCATGAGAAGAATTATCCCACCCATGATTTAGAGATGGCAGTTGTTTTGTTCGCCTTTAAGATTTGGAGGCATTATTTATATGGCGAACAGTTTGAGGTGTGTACAGATCATAAGAATATGAAGTACATCTTTACTCAGAAGGATTTGAACCTGAGACAAAGGCGTTGGGTGGAGTATATCAAGGATTATGATTTTGTTTGTCTTACCACCCAAGGAAGGCAAATGTGGTTACAGATGCTCTGAGCAGACGCACTCATGTCATGACTAGTCTGTTGATCCATGAATGGAAATTGTTAGAGGGACTAGTGGAGTGCAAGCCATGGAGACAGTCTCAGGGAACTGCCAGAATGGTGTTGGCTAACTTGTCTGTTCGCTCGACGATGATCGAGGCATTTGTCACAACTCAGCAATATGATTCTTTTGTGTCAGATATCTAGAGGAAGCTAGAAGCTAGAAATGTCTCTCATTTTTTAGTTGGGGTAGACGATGGGTTGAGGGACGATCTAAGAATATATGTGCCTCAAATAGAGGAAATCAAGAACAGTTTAGTGGATGAGGCCCACTGCTACAGATACACCATCCATTCAGGAAGTACCAAGATGTATAAAGACCTGAAGAGGAACTACTGGTGGCTTGGGATGAAGAGGGAGATTGCTGAGTATGTCGCCAAGTGTGCAACCTGCCAGATGGTGAAAATAGAGCACCAGAAGCCTAGAGGGACTTTGCAACCTCTAGATGTTCCAGTGTGGAAATAGAAAAAGGTGTCGATGGACTTTGTGACGGGTTTGCCATGAACCTAAAGAAAGAATGATACAATTTGGGTGATAGTGGATCGCCTTACAAAATCGACACATTTCTTGCCAATAAGAGTGAATCTTCCTTTGGCAAAACTGACAGAGTTGTATGTGTCAGAGATTGTGAGATCGCATGGTGTCCCAGTGTCTATTATGTCTGACAAAGACACGAAATTTACATCAAGATTCTAGGGAGCTCTGCAGGAGGCTTTTGGCACAATGCTGAATTTCAACATTACCTTTCACCCCCAGACGGATGGCCAGACAGAGAGGACGATCCAGACACTACGGACATGTTGAGGGCTTATGCCTTGGACTTTGCTGGTAGCTGGGAGGATCACTTACCTCTGATTGAGTTTGCATATAATAATAGATACCATGCTAGTATTGGTATGGTACCATATGAGGCATTGTATGGTAGACCCTGCAGGACACCCACTTGCTGGAGTGAGGTGGGTGAGAGACAATTAGATGGGCCCAAAATCGTACAGAAGTACGAGGGCAAGGTGGATCTGATCAGGAAGAGGTTGTTGTCTATCCAGAGCCAGCAGAAGAGTTATGTTGATAGGAGGTAGAGACCTCTGGAATTCGAGGTAGGAGACTTCGTATTCTTGAAGGTGTCACCAACCAAGGGTGTGATGCTGTTCGGAAAGAGAGGCAAGTTGAGCCCAAGATATATCAGACCGTACCAGATTACCAAGAGGGTTGGTGAGGTGGCATATAGGCTAGATCTACCTCCAAAGTTGGAGGGTGTGCATAACACCTTCCATGTATCAATGTTGAAGAAGTGTTTGGTCGATGCGTCCCAGCTAATACCAGTGCAGCCAGAGGAGCTACGGGAGGACCTATCTATGGTTGAAAATGTAGTCCACATACTAGACAAAAAAGAGCAAGTCCTCAGGAATAAAGTGATTCCATTGGTGTTAGTGCAGTGGCAACACCATGGTACAGAGGAAGCTACCTGGGAGCGCGCAGTAGACATCAAGAGACAGTACCCCTATTTGTTTTACTAGAGCTGAATTTCGAGGATGAAATTCTTTTAAGGGGGTAGGATGTGACATCTAGACCTGATTATCCATTTTTAATTGTAAACCATGGAATTAATTGTAATATTGTATAAATGGTTTATTAATGGATAATCTGTTGTTTCTTGGATGTGTGAGCTTGTGGTTGGCTTTCTGTGCACCTACTTGTGATTTGGGACCAATATGGAGTCCAATTTGAGGATGCACAGTCGCCACGGTTTGTGTGCCCATTCTTTCCTCTTTTCTTTCTTTCTTTTCTCCTTCTCTCACTCACGAGTTCACCTCACCTTGCCTTCTTCCTCTTCTTCCTCCACCAGCCCGTGCCACCAACGACGTTGGCCCGTGCCTTCCTGTCTTCTCCGAAGTTATGGGCGGTAGACAAGATGCGGGAGGAGGAGGAGATAAAGAGAGGCAGAGGTGAGTGATAGAGGAAGGATTGAGATGTGAGGGAGAAGGAGAGGAGGAACGAACGTGCGCAGAGGAGGTGGAGGTTGTCCATGTGGTTCGCTGGCAAAGGAGCTTCGCTAGGGCTACGCCGGAGTGCGGAGGAGCTCGCCGAAGTTGGGGAGGCTGGTTGGAAGAGGTATGTGACCCCTCCTTCTCCTTCGTTCTCTTCTTTTCTTCTAATAAGTTAAATGCACGAAAATGATGAAAAATGCATGTAAAATCATAGAAAAATAATGGAATTGATGAGAATGACTTGAAATGCATGAAAGCCTAGATATCATGCAGTTAGGATTGAAATTTGTAGGAATATGCAAGATTTTGAGATGAAGGCTACAGTAGCCGTTTTTGAGCTTCATCTCTTTGTGATTTTTGTGTGGATTGTGTGGTTGATGAAATCATGAATGGTTTATGGGATTTTAAGGTAGACTCAAGGGTCTACACCCCATGATTTATTGGTATTTTGTGATGTGTGTTTGGGGGGTCCGACGAAGGCTCCTACTTCCGACGATTTCATCGACTGAAACAGGGGAATGCCCTGGTTACGGGAAATTCGGTATGTCGAATTGAATTCGGTATGCCAAAATCCTGACAGATTAAGCTAGGATACCTAGTTTCGGTAGGCCGAAATCATCCAGTTGACCAAATCAGGGACTTTCAGTATATCGAAATTGTTTGGTATACCAAAGCAGGGAATTTCGGTATACCGAACCTGGTTTCGGTCTATCGATTCTGCCCTGGCCCTGATATACATAAAGATGAATATAAATGAAGGATAATTGGTTTAAGAGGCATGTAAAGCATGTGTTAATGATGTTTTCCCCATGTAAATGACATGGAGGAATGTGGAACCCAAATAAGTGGATTTGGACATGGTTTGGGTTTTAGACCTTATAAATGAGTAAATGGTTGATTGTGTGTGGTTTTGGGCCTCAAACCCTAGCCAGTCCATCAACTTAGGCCCTTTAGCAGCCTAGAAATGCAAGAAACCAGCCTAAAACCTAGCCAATAGATTCTGTGACGACTTAAGCACACATTGTTAGTGGATCTGGTTAGTGGATATAGTCAACTAATTTTATCGACAGATATAGCTAGCTGTTATAACTAGCTGATATTGCCAACACGTTTTCCGAGTGTAGTGCCCTGTATCAATAATTTAATCTACCAAGGATTGAGTGGTCTTCTCGCTCATTGGACCACCAATTCTCTTCTACTCATTGGTTGGCATGGATCTAAGGGTGCTCGTTGTTATCCCTAAACCATCATATCCTTTGTCCTTCGCCAAATTCCAATCAAATCCACCTGAATTAATCAAAACCCCACGTTATTAACCAACTTTTAAATCCAACAACACCCATGCCTTCTTCCTCCTATAAAATAGTAACCCACATTCATCGAGCTCTCTCTCTTAAATCATTGGACTCTCGAGACTCCCAGCTCTGTGCACCAGCTATCCTTAAGCAAACCACCACCTTCCAGCCATCATCCAACACATTTCGGCCACCCAATGAACACAATATTATTCTTGGTGCTCTGCATCAACTACATCGCCCTCCTCATCTCTAAACACCACTGAATTCTTTAACAGAGCTTCCCCTCTCGCCAAAATGTACACACACATCCACTAGCTGTCGCCGACCAGTCACACTCTCCTCTGTTTCCAGTCGGAAACCAACACCCACACCCAAATAGCCATTGAACCACGCAACCTACCACTATATTATCCAACCCAAGCCTCCAGCACCACCATCCAATCCTCCATGCTCGCCTCCGTCGCCGTCGAGCTTCCTCTGCCTGGAGAAACGTCGTCACGAGTTTCCCGTCGGAGGACAACCCACCAACTCCACAGGTTCCTCTCTTCCTATTAAGTGTGCTTCTTGGTTTTTCTTCATGTTTTTACTACTTTGTCGTATCATCCCATGCATGTTTTATTTGAATTTTCCATGCCATTTCCATCTTGCATGTCATCTTCTCCATTTTCGGTGATGGGTTCCACGACCCATGCAAGGCCGATAGCCTGTGGGCTTGTGGGTGATCCATTCCGACACACTGTCACCTTCCCTCTCTTCTCTCAGTATCTCCACACACTCGCTTGATACTCCTTGCTGCCTGAATGGCGGGCCGAGCTCGTGAGCTGCAGTGGGATGTGGTGAGGACGGTGGAAGGCTGCCACTGCATGCATGCATGTTCCACTTGCATCCTTACATTACTCACGTTCCCTTCGACCTCTTGAAGCTTTGGAATGCTTCATTGTTGTCGACAGTTGGGGTTTATAGGCGAGTTCACTGGCGAAACCCAACTGACAGCAAGGTAGGTTTGGGGAAGCATCCATGCATCCAAGCATATAAGAATGCTCACCAGCATCCCCTCTAGCACATCCATGCATAATATTATCAATTACATCCTTGCATTTGGGTTTGGAATGGAGGAGTGCTCGTAGTTCTGTTCTACAAAACCTCCAGCGAATCCCGATAGCGAATAAACTTGGTGGATATAGTTGGTGAATTTAACTGGCTGATATAGGCAACTGATTTAACCAGCTAATTTAGCCAGTTGATATCACCAGCGTGCTTTCTCAACACAGGTCGCTGGATCCAGAGCACTTGTGGGACTTGGGATCTTGTGTTTTGTTCCTTCGACTTGTTTTCTTGTGTGATCTTCCTCTGTTTCCCTACATCCTTGCATTGAGCACTTAGGCATAGCACTTTTTCGCCCGTATTACATGGTTTTCCCTGTGTTTCGGCGCATAGCATTAGACATGGCATAATTTCACTTGCATCGCGTTTTCTCTCTGCATTTCGACATATAGCATCCATCCACCATTAAGCATCAGGCATTAGGCAACAAGTGAGCATGCATTTAGCACAGGCCATGTGAGCGATTAACCAAAAAAGATAGACTTGTCAAATGTATGGGGGTACCTAATACCTTCTCCATGCGTAATAAGAGTTCTTACCTTTTCTTTTACCCGTCATGACCAATGTGTTGCATTCATTAGGCACGGAGCATGCACACATTCCTTTGCATCCATTTGCACTCATTTACATCATTTTTCTCGCATTTTTATGCATCTAATTTTTCTCGTCTTTCCAGTTTTAAAAAGATTAGGTAGCGATTCTGTTTTCTTTATTCATTGTTTTTTTCTTTGGTGTTTCGAGTCGAGTATACTTCCTTGAATTCACCATCTTTATTGTGACCTTATCTGAAATCTTCATGTGCTTCCATGCATAGAGAGTCATTGGTTCCATTAGCATGGTCACACGTATATATTGCTTTGTTATGATAAACAAAATCAATGACACACTAATATTCACAAATTGGGTAATGGATGTATAGTTCATGTCAAAAGTAGTCTTTTCTTTTCTCTACATCAATGACAAACATCAACAGACCATAATGCTAAACTAGTGGAATAAATTTAATTGGTTATAGTTTATGCTCGTAACACTTGCCCTTTAAATCATCATCACTCAAATTTAAACAACAAATGTTAATTGCAAGAAACAAAAAAAATCTAGAATGCATTTTCTATTCTGCTCACTCTTCCATATTGCTTCATTCCCTTTCACTTTATAACATTTTGTCTTTAGCCTTAAGTAGTGGTCAATATGGGGACCAACCACTTGTTGGATTTCATACAACATGTCAATATGGGGACCTGACCTAGTAAATGAACGGGTCTTGCGGATCTAGGTTTACGGGTCCATGGGTCTCATTTTTAGGATCCAGACCTATACTTTACGGGTCCAGACCCATAAGTCCTCAATCCAGACTCGATCCATTGCCAGCCCTACCCAACCCGATCCAAACCCGAAGACCATAGGTGTGTGTTAATTAAATCATTGTATTAGCTCTCTAATTTTGTTCTCATGACTGTAGATATTTCATTTTCGCAATTTCCAGAGTTCATCTAGGATAAGAACCCTTGAGGTGACCAAGATCCCATAGTTAATGAGCTCTAACCTTTTTCCATATTTTTCCGTAGAATTTGTAAAGTTTTCTGGGTTTTATTGTATCTTTGTGGAATAAGATAAAAGACAAGGGATAAATTATAAAAGACCAGGATGTTGCCTATCTGACAGGCGACAAGACTCGTCGCCACTTCAATTGATGACTAGTTTTTCAAGTGCTAGAGTAGTAGACGACACAAATCATGGCATTCTCTCTCTAGATAATTTGTTATTCTAGGCTTTAATATAATATTTGGGATATTTATAAATGTTATTATGATTTTTCCCATAATTATTATAATTTTTATAATTTTCTAACATTTAAATAATGTGCGCTTATCATATAAATCATTATAAATGCCAAATAATTCCATAAAATTATTGAATTTTGGATGACTTGATAATTAAGATCACTTTTCTTTACTTTTACCAAAAATGAGATTTTATGATAAGTTATCACATTTTAATGTTATAGCTTATATTTAATTCATGATAATGTTAAAAATAAAGATAAAATCCAAAGTATCCAATGATTGCAAATCTATTTTAAATCAAATATATATGTAACATCTTGAACCTTGATTTTCCGCTTAATCATTCTTGATAATAAATTAACTAATGATCAAGTTGTTATTGGTGCGAGTTGCTAGATTTGGTGTTTTAATTTGGTAGATTTAAATAATCTTAAGTGGAGATTAAGTCTATTGGGTTGTTGGTGGGATTATAATTAATGACTTCTCTATGATTTATTAGACTATGATCAAACTTGGTGTGTGATAACCTGAGGGTATGCAGAACCGAAAATAGAAACAATACTGAGAGTCATTGTGTCGCTGTGACCCTAATTTGTGAGTTATTATATAAAAATAGGGTGTCCATAATCCTCTCAGGATGTTTGTGTAAACTTTGCATGAAAAGTATTAAAAAAATGATGAATCATGAGAAGGAGTGGAAAGGTCAACTTTCGCTGCGTGCATGGAAAAAAAATAAAAATAAAATAAAAGAGAGAAGAGAGGAGAGAGCTCGGATAGGGGAAGAAGAAGATGAAGAGGAAGAAGAAGGAGAAGAAGAGAAGAAGAAAGATGACTAAGGTACACATCCTATCTCTTCATTTCTCTTTATTTAATCTTAATATTATTGGAAATATGTTGTGTGAAATGTTCTGGATGTATGATAGAGATCTTGTTATTTTTGGTGGATTTTCGAAGGTTTTTTAGTATAATAGTTACTGTTGAGTCAGTTTGGCCATTCAGAGCTCCTCTGCTTCAATCTTGAATAACTCGAGCTACAAGCGTTGGATTTGCATGAGTTTTGTTGCATTTGAATGTAGATCCAATGATCTTTGTTATGGTACGTTATTTGTAAATTTTCGTGGATTGTAGAGATACCAGTCATCATGCAAAGAATGAAAACTTACTATGTTAGGTCAGTCTGAGTTTTAGAGCTTCAAACATGTATATCTTGAATTATATTTATTTGACTTGAATGATTTCTTTTCCATGTTAAAGTAGACTTAAAAATATTCATTTTGATATATTATTTTCTATTTTATATGACCTGTGGAGAGAGCATTGAGGTTGAGAAGTCGGGTAACCCATCTGATGGTTCTACTCTGTAGCAAGGTGCCGTGCTAGATTGGGTCTTCGAGATTATGACTTGAATATCTTGAGATATGAGTAATGGATTGTCTTGCTTCTTATTGCATTTGAAAGAAGACTCAGAGATCTTTTTTCAGGTAGCTTATTTGTTAATTTGAATTTCCTGTGGAGATGCCGGTTAATGTGCAAAGTCTAACAACCCAATTAGAAAGCCAGTTTGAGTCTTAGAGCTGCCTGCATGTATATCTTGAGTTTTGGGCATTGGATTTAGATGATTTTTTGTTCCATGTTAAAGCAGACTCAGAAATCTTCATTTCGGTGTATTACTTGTAATTTTACATGGTATATGGACAGATTGGTGAAGTTTACAAGTTGAGTGGCCCATCTGTGTTCTCTGTTTAGAAACTTCTTAAGTTGGTTACAATTAAGCTGTTGAGTCCCTTTGCTTTGATCAGATGTAACTTGAGCTATACATGCTGGATTAGAACAATTCTTGTTCCATTGGAAAGTAGACTCAATGATCTTTATTTCAGTAGGTTATTTGTTAATTTTCATGCCCTATAAAGATACCCGTTATTGAGCAAATATTGGAAAACGCACTCAGTAGGTTAGCTTGAGTTCCAGAGCTTCAATCATGCATATCTTGAATTATAGACCTTGGATTTGAATGATTGTTGTTCCATGTTAATGTAGACTTTAAAATCTTCATTTTGGTATATTAGTTGCCATATTTCATGATCGATGTTGAATACAGCAGGGTTTCTAAGATAGGTTATAGTTTTGGTTTTACTGTAATACCTAGGGCACGTACCGAATACGCGGTTGACATGCGTGGTTTTTCCAGGGCATTGTTAGTAAAATAAAATGGTTGATTGTGATTAAGAGTTAATCCATGTGCTTTTTTTATCTTGAGAATATTTAGAAAAGGAAATTTCGAAAGAGATATGTTGTTTGATGTATTTTCGAAATAATTTTTCGTAGTAGTTTCACAATGTTCTTTTTAAAAAGAATTTATTTTCAGAAAAAGAACAGTTTTATAGAAAAGATTTTTGTAACAGAAAGAATTAGAAAAGAGCTTTTTAAAAATATTTCTAGAAAAGATCGGAAAGGATTTCGAAAATAATTTTAGAAAAGAAAAGCGTGTTTTAGGAAAGAAGATTTCAGAGTTTTGAGTTGGCCTTAGGTGAAAGAGACTGGGAGCCAAAAGAGCTAGTGTTGGCTGGGCAATGTACTTAGTTAGGCAGGTGGTGTTAGGTAGACTAGGTGAGATAACTCGAGAGCTCGCACAGAGCAAGGTAAGATAAGTCGAGAGCTCGTGATAGGTCGAGCAAAGTCACCGATGCTTGCAACACCATGACAGATTAGAGAGGCATCATGAGGAGATGCATCCCCATGCAAGAGAAAATAGAGTGACCCTGGTGGCTTAGAGGGGCTTGTGGAGTCCGATAGTGAGGCCTGTTGGCCAAAACGGTGATATGCCTTGCATGGGGACTTTCACCGTGGTAGTGTAAGAGGTTGAGGTTAGTGCTTCTCCCTCCATTTGTAGCCAAGTCACCCCTAATCAAGGTAACACTTGAAAAGAGATTTCAGAAAGTTTTCAGATTTGAGAAAGAGATAGTTTTAGGCTAAGGTCGAGCTTAGTTTTGGCTTCTGAGGCTTAGTCAGAGTCTAGCCCACATGAGATCAGTGTTTTAGGATTAGTTCCAGCCAAGATTGTGCTTTAGATAGATTTGAGATTTGTGTTTTGGGGCTGGAATCTAGTCTAAAGATACTTTTAGAAAAGCATTGTAGAAAATCATGGGATTTTCCAGAAAAGAAAAGTATTTCAGAAAAGCATAAGTTTTTAAAAGAAAAGATTGCTATTTGAGAAAAGCATTAGATTTTAAAGAAAAAGGAAAGTGTTTAGAAAAGGACATGGATTGTGCGAGTTCTAAGATTTACTTATTGTTTGACTGAGTAGAGGCTCGGTGTTTATGTGGCACACTCCAGTTGTTGTGACTTGACTTGGCTAGAGTGGCTAATTCAAGTGGAGTATCAGGTTTTGAAAAGAGAATACATAGATTTTACAAGAAAAGACAGAAAATGATTTTACAAGATAAGAGCATGGTTTTAAAAAGAAAGGAAAAGAATAGTTTTGTAACACCCGTAAAATTTATTTTTGTAATTATTTACATTTTAATGAATTTATTCCTAGATGAGTGTTACTGTTCCGAGGCTCGTTTGTGTGGTTTTGTGTTTTTTAGGCTTGAGTCTCGTGGCAGGCTTCTGTTGCATGTCCTTATACGTGATTGGCATTGTGTATTGTGGCATTGTGCTTATGGGGTCGGGGGTGGGACAGTGTGGGGCCCACGTTGTGGGCCGGTTGGTGAGTGTGTTTGGTATGGGGAGTTGTTGGCTTGCGCGGTGCGTCTGGTGGTTGAGATGTGTAGGTGTGCATGTGCAACAACTTCCTCCCCTACGTATATAACGCGTGCATGGGGCGAGACTTCTCCAGCACACCTCCCTCTCTTCTCCTCCTCGCCAACTTCTCCTCCCTTGTTTTTCGATGGTGACCAAGTGGTGCGAAACACCAGAGCCCGGCCAAGCCTTCTCTCCCTCCTTCCGTTTTCCCCCTCCACTCCTTCTCCTTCTTCACTCCTCCTTCCCATCTCTGTTGGTGGGTGCAGGTGAGGAACAGAGAGAGAGCCTGAGAATGGAAGAGAGAGAGGTGAAGGCGTGCGACGGTTCGTGGCGGTGTGTAGAGCTCGGATGGTGTGCCCCTGTGGTCGTGTGAGCCTCGGTGAGGGTCGTGGTCGCTGGAGTTGGCTAGAGGAGCATCGAAGAGCGTTTCTCAGGTATGCACCTCCAACCCTTGTATAAAGAGCATGAAATTGGTAGAAATTTGTAGGATTGTATGAAATCTAGGTAAATTTACATTCCTAGAATTTATTGTGATTTTATGAGTATTTATGGAGGCTTTTATGGGTGTTAATGGTGGTAGTTGAGTTCTGGGTCGTTTTGACCCTCCTACTTTTATGATTTTATATCTTGATGCATGGTGAATGGTTTTTGGTTTTGTTTATTGGGTTTTGGAGTAGACTCAAGGATCTACATCTTATGTTTTATGTGGAATTTTTGGTGTTGGTTTAGAGGGTCTGATTGTCGTTTCCAGTTGGGCGATTTTGAGTAGTAGGGTTAGGGCCATTTTCTGGTTTTTCGCAGAAATCGACTTACCAAACCATTTTGGTATGTCATTTTATTTCTATTAGTTTGGTCCTCTGATCGAAGTTCGATAGTCTGATTTTGGACAGTCGACCGAATCAGTGGATTTCGGTCGACCGAACCATTTTCGGTAGATCGATTTTGACCTGAGTGTTGACCATTGACCTGATTCGGTCGACCGATCCAGATCGGTCTACCAAACCAGATCGGTCAACCAAACCAGGGATTTTCGGCATACCAAAATCCATTTTGGCATGCTGAATCAGGGTCCAAATGCTTTTATAAAATATGATTTCCATGGATTTTCCAGATTAGTTTGTATTGTCCCTTTGAGATGGGATCGTGGGCCGTCAGTGGTGGTCTCTTGAGACATCTAATGTTCCGTTTTGCCAAGGTTTTGGAAGAGATTTTCAAAGATATAAGAATGGGTTCGAAAATGGTTTCAAATAAATGGTTGGCAGTTTTGGAAAATGATTTTCCTAGTTTTCTGTGTGCGGGCCGAGATAGTGTGGGACTGTGTCGTTGGGACCTAGGAATGTGACGACATTCTCGGATGGTCGGTCGCGACTCCTTAGTCGAGGTCGGGGGCCGAGATACCTAAGGCTGAGGGGCGTCGGGTCGTGGAGGTGTGAGACTCCTTGACTGTCGTCTCAAGGCTAGGATTGTAGTCTGTGGGTTGAGGTGTTTTGTGGCATGAAAGGGAGGTATGATACTTCTATTATTGCTGTGAGCACTGAGGCTCGGGTGTCGTCGGGTGTGGAGGTATAACACTCTCTCTTGAGCATCGTGTGTGGAGGACGCTATGAGGAGGCATACCTTGTAATGGCTAGTACGGGTGGGACATGTGCTCCAAAGATGGTAGCGTCCTGAGAGATAGGATAGCCTTCCCAAGGAGGGGTTGGCTTTGTGAGGGTTCTCTACATGGGAGAATCACGGGACGACGCGGCTCTTGCATAGGGTGGCACGTTGTGGTAGTACAGACGTCGTTGGTGGCTCTTTGGTGGACTACTTGTGGCTAGAGTTTGGTTGCCTAGCGTAGGGCTTCTTGACTCACTGTGTGTGGTTTTGGCCATTGAGGGTCATGCTTGTGGTTTTGGGCTAGTAGAGCCCAATTTGTGGTTTTGACCGGTGTGGGCCTAGCTTGTGAGATTTGAAAGAAAATGGTTTGCGAAATGAATTTAAATGAAAATTAATTATGGTTTTGTTTTCCTACCGTTTTTCGTAGGGTGCGTGCTAGGTGACATCTGTCACTCATGCATTTTCCTCGTGGTTTTGGGTTGCAGGTGCAGGCATGCAGAAGGTTTAGCATAGTGCATATAGATCAGAGTCTCGTAGCCCCACACACAGGTTCTTGGTAGTTTGATATTTTCTGTTTAACTTTGAATTTTCTATAATTTAATTTGTTTAAATTGTTACGGGAAATTTGGGACGTGACAGATTTAGTATCAGAGCTCTAGGTTCACAAGGTCGCACTAGGCTAGCACTCTATCTAGGGTGTCTAGTCTAGAGACTCCATAGGTTTTGCTTGCCTGGTAGAGTCTGCATCTGGTTTCTTCATAGTTTTTTGGTTGTTGCTTTGTTTATGGTGTAGGTGTTTTGCCTTTCTCTAGCAGGATGCCTCCTCATAATGGTAAGGGCAAGGCCCCTATCGAGGAGACCGAGCCTTGAGAGGACATAGGCGGATGGAAGGCGGTTCATGCAAAACTGAGGAGTTTCACACGGGATCTTTTACACGTTTAGCAAGAGTAGTGCTAGCGAGCCTTTGGGCGACCCGTAGCTGAACTAGTTCACGAAGCATCATTCACCATCGTTCAAGGGCAAGATCGGTGTTGAGGAGAGTAAGGTTGTAACATCTGTGCTTGGATTTTTCCATTTTAATATAAACCATGGATTTCTTGTAATTATTTGTTATGGTTTATTAATGGTAAATCCAATTTGTGTTTGTTGGTTGTGGGTTCCCTCTGTGTTCTGTGCTCTGGTTTCTC
>JAMKQA010104099.1:0-13360 GCA_024699735.1 Posidonia australis | reverse complement strand
CTTTTGAATTGATGTTTTGCACTTCCCAATTATTATCATTTACAGATGAATTTTGCCTTTTATTCTTGTTAGAGGTTTGAAGCAGTGAACATTTTACTGGCCTTGATTCTTCTCTACTCAGCATACAAGGTTATTTCTTCACCATGATATTTTACGTCAACTCATTAGCTATTACATGTTATATTTTTATTTCATGGGATATGCTGAAATCCTAGTAAACTTTATGAAATATTGATAATTTATGAGTATGTTTTTGCATCCAATTATATCTTTGTAAGCAGTTTTTCTTCTGTGCAACTTCAATTATTTGTAAATTGGTTCAACCCTTGGGAGATTATAGGACTGAGTAACTTGCAGAACTAGTTTCTTGAGTTGATTGAGATAACTCAGAAAGATCTAAACATGGAAGTCGTTTCTTCTATGTTATTTTGTAGTCCAAATCTTGATCTATCATATACCATAATTCAGACCAATCAAATTGTTTTTCATTGGCCATTCAAAGTGCTTGATTTCAATGGCTCAAGTTTACTGAAATTCGCTAAACTTTGGGACCTATGAGTTAAGAGGCTGTAATAATCAGATTTCAATAAAACTGAGCATTAGATTCTTTTTTGTATGATAGTTCCATCTACAAGGACCACATATTCGTTACAGAATGACAATCCTATCTATATAATAAAAATTTATAAAATCTTGATATCAAATACGAGTGCCTAACACTATGTTGGCTGTAGACCTGCAGTGGGACTGTTGGACTCCTACAGCCCATGTGCCTGTCAATAAATTATTTTTTCAGTTAAGACCATTTTATTAGACTTGTCTTGACTCTTGAGGGTTACATCACTGACTATAACTCAAATGCTAAACTCATAATTAAAGTACAAAAGACAGCATTTAGTATAATTATAGTATCAATGTTTCTATGTTCAAGTTGCAAATTATTGTTTTCTAAAACCTTGGGCTTTGGGACAACCTCTGTTTGTGGGCAATGAGTGAATGACCTCTCACGGAGCCGGTCCAAGTCCCAAGTTGAGGTGGGTTGTGTCTTGTGGTAACATAGAGCCACATCTTGTGAACATGGGTTTTGGGGCACTTTGAGTTTCTCACTATTGACCTGTGATTGACTGATCCACAACTGATTCTATGAATAACATAGAGTAAACTTTGTTGACTTGCATCCATACTTCTTGAATTTAGCAGTCATTGGATATGCATCCATGCTGCTTGAATCAATGGATTGGTTATGTTACATGATTGTCAAACGGGTTTTTTCTTTTTCCATGTTTTTAATTTCCATTATCGATGAAGGATTTGCGATAGAAAAATAAACAAGTATATTCCTCAGTGTTTTATGTTATAATGAATTGCTTTTGATGTTGATAGGTTCTTCCGAATAAGTGAGTCAAGGCATTGTGTGGATCAACGAGATTTTCTTATTGATAGGACACCTGAGTCCCAAACAAAAGTAATTTTAGATCTTCAAATAGAAAATAATGAGGTAGAAAAAGAGATCTATTATTTCTGAGAGTATAGTTACATATATATAGGATATATACATATCTATCATGTCTTGCTTGGTACACAAGGACTCAAAAACACCTACACTCAACCATTTGGTGAGGATATCAACTAGCTGCTCCGATGATTGAGTGTAGGGTGTAAAAATAACTCCTTTCATCACCATATCTTGCATATAATGACAATTAACCTTTATGTGCTTATGAAAAGTGAGGTTATTAGCAATAAAAATGGTAGCTTGATTGTTACAATGCATCAGTATAGGCATCTCAACAAGGAAATGAAGCTCCAATAAGAGTGACCTAATCTACATAATTTCACAAGTCGTCTGAGTCATGGATTTGTACTTTGATTTTGTACTTTACCTTTGTACTAAATTAAGACACTACATTCTACTTCTTATTGCGTCAGGTGACAAGATTGTCTCTTACATATGTACAGAAATCAGACGTGGACTTCTTATCTCTTCAATCTCTAGCATACTCTGAATTTGAGGAAGCCTTAATTTACATATGACCATTCTTTCTGTAAATTAAGTCTCTTCATGGAGTACTTTTGACATATGTAAGAACGCGTAAAGCTCCACTTCAATGTACTCATCTGTGCTCATACATGAATTGACTTAGTAAACTGATTGTATAGGAGATATCTGGCCTAGTCATCATCAAATATATAAGTTTCCTGATCAATTGTTTGTACTAATTAAAATCCTTTAACAGCTTTGGAGTGGTATCTTAGAAGGATGGTGTCTACTCAATAAGAGTATTCTTTGCCTTGTATTTTAAAAGCCTTATTTCTTGAAGGAGATCGAGGACATATTTTCTCTAGGATAGTGCCATTTTTCCATTGACATAGGCAAACTCAATGTTCATAAAGTATCTTAGTTTTTTTATATCTTTAGTGACAAAATGTGTTTTAAGGTGTTCTTTTATTTCTTCTATACCTTTTTTATCATTGTCTGTCATCAATATATCGTCAACATAGACTGTAAGGAACACATATCCATAAGTAGTTTTTCTATAGAAGACGAAGTGATCAACAATACATCTCTGAAATCCCTCAGTCAATTACCTGATTGAATTTATCAAACTAAGCTCGTGGACTCTATTTAAACCATAAATAGCCTTCTTCAACTTACGTATTTTATCTTTCCCTTGAACAACATACTCTGGAAGTTGCTCCATAAGTACAGAATCTATTAGGTCACCGTATAAGAATACATTCTTGACATCTAATCGGCACAACTCTTAAGAGTTGTTTATGGCAACAGACAAGATCATTTTGATAAAATTGAGGCGGACAATTAGAAGAAAAGGTCTTATCATAGTCGATATCATATGTCTGAGTGAATCTTCGAGCAACCAACCGGACTTTGTATCTGTCTATTGTGTCGTTTGCCTTCTACTTAACAGTGTAAACCCATCTACAGGTGAATATGGTAGCTCCGACAGCGCAGATCACTAACTTTCAAGTGCCATGAACTGTTAATGCAATTATTTCCTTATATATAGTTGCTTTTTATTGAGAAAGTAATAGTATCTCTTGATGATTCCTGGGAATATACTCAGAAAAGATAGACAAGGCAAAAACTACGAAAACGAGGATGAAGAGAGTCATAAGAAACAAAATTGGAGTTGGATGAGTAGTGGAAGAATGAATACCTTTGTGAAGTACGATTAGAACATTAGAATCATTTGAGAATGGATTTGCATCTGTGAAGGAGGCCGACTTTGTTGTTAAAGATACTTGTGTGTGCTGGTGGCAACGATACATCTGTAAAGGACATGAAACCTCCTTACTAATAGAGGGAGTGTCCTAGTTGCCTCTGGTAGGTAGTTCAACAACAGATGGGAAAGAAAGACACTCGACATCAAGTGTAGAACTATCTGAATAACTCTTGGATTCAAAAAACGTGGCGTTTGTAGATACAAAATATCATTTAGTAGGAGGATGGAAACATCGATAACCCTTTTAAGTTCAAGAATAATCAACAAAAATGCAATTGATTGATCAGGGAGATAATTTATCAAGGTCAAGAAAAAGATCCTGAATAAAGGCAAAACATCCAAACTCTCAAGGTGTTAAAGTAAATAGATTAGTGTCTGGCTGAAAATGCCAAAGTGGGACCTCACTTCCTAAAGGAGTAGAGAGTATTCTATTTATGACATATGTAGTAGTGAAGACAACATTTAACCAAAGGTATTTGGAACCTGCATGTGTAACATGATGGTGTGAGTAACATCTGATATATGTCTGTTTGCGTTCTACAACCTCATTTTGTTGAGAGGTGTAAGAATAAGTAGTTTGATATATAATATCTAAAGATGCACAATAAGGCTCAACCTTGAATTAGATAAATTCAAGAGCATTATTAGTACGTAAATATTTTGAAGTAACATTAAATTAATTTTTTATTTCTATGATAAAAGATTTAAGTATATCAAAAATATGATTATGATCTTTAAGTATACCTAAGACATTCGTGAGAAATTATCAATAAAAATAATATAATAGCGATAACTAGACACAAACGGAACTCTGACAGGACCTCAAATATCATAATGGACTAATTTAAACAAAATTAGACTTGACACAAGGCGTAAATGCCTAAAGGAAATACGATGATGCTTATCCAGTTGACAAGATTCATAATCAAAAGGAGAGACAAAAATCTATGGCAAAACTTATTACAACTTTTAGTGAGATGGATGACTTAATCGTTAGTGTCACAAAATAGATGGCTCAGAGGTGAATGCCATAGATGCTAATCCTTTTAGCATATTATCATTAACCAGTAGGTACGCATCATTGCCTCGTTCATGGTCAAAAGTAATTCTTTCTATTAGTGCAGTGAAAAGGAAAAAAAGGTAATATAAAGAAATCAAGTACATATAAAACTTTTTCTAGTGAAAGGTGTGAAAAAACCTGTACAATCCCTTTTCAAGTAATAAGACAAGATCGACTATCAGTAATGGCTACCGATCGAATATCAGAAAGTTGAGACAAACGTGTAAAAAGACTTTTTGTACATAACATATGGGATGAGGCACCAAAATACATGATTCAGGAAGTATTCTCGGATGTGAAGAAGACACTAGTACCTGTGGAAGTAGTATGGGAGGTAACGACGGTAAAGTTAGTAACGTTTAGTTGTAAGAGCCATTCATAGTTAGCTTGAGATATGAAAATCGTCTACTTTTCGCTAGTGGACATGGTGGGTGTAGACTTGATGGTAACATAGGTTGTCGAAGGTCGACTAATCATGTCTCAATATTTGTTAATCCGATGATCTGTTCATCTACAGTGAGTGCACTGGGGGTGCCCTTCATTATTTGTATGACCACGACCATCCTTGCGAGAGCCATCGCGTCCTCGACCACATGTAGTTACTATGGTTGACTCATCAGACACTGGAGAAGGAGTGATTGTGGAAATACGTAAGACTTTGGCAATGATAAACTATAGATCAGGTACATTGTCAACCCTTAAAATATGTCCCTTGATCTGAGAGTTGAGATCTGGATCTAAACTAGAAAGATTGATTGCCATAACCAATTCTTCACGGTATTGCTTCATCTGAAAGATATCAGTAGTCAAATGTTGGTAGATCTCAAGTTCATCAAGCAAAACTCGCATAAGAGCAAAGTGCTCCAGAATTGAATTATCATTTTACCTTAAGGTGAATAACTGTTCATATATTTTGAAGATTTTGGATATATTTTTCTCATGACCATACGTAAGACGTAATGTATCTTAGATTTTCTTGGTTAGTCGTAACATCATGACATCTCTTGAAACTATAGATTCTATACTATTCATTAACCAAGATATTATAGCTGCATCATCAACATATCAGTCAGGAGGAGGCTTTGTAAGATGATTCATCTTATGATGGACTACAATAAAAGTTTCGAAACTTTGTGTCCAAAGAAGATAATTTTTGTTGTTTAACTTTTCAGAGGTTCCACTAAGATTCTTTATCAAAGATTCACGTACTGCCATGGAGATAATTCAGAAAACATGATTTGATTTGTTAAAGCAAACATCGTCTTGTAATACAACCGCACAGCCTAGAAGTACAAATACGTGTTGATATCATGTATCCACATACAAATGGAGACTTTAAAACAATAGGAAGCCTAAAACATGGTTGGAGGACAAGGAGAACGGGCCTAAAGCCTTAGGATGACTGTGCTGGTGGTCCTGAAGGGTCTGAAAAACCCTACCAGCGACGCCGATAGGTCTGAATGGTCTTCTCAGGGCCTCCGGTGAGACTGGACAGCCCTGTTGGGGTTGTCGACACCCCTGGAAGGGTCCTATTGTGGAGTCGATGCCGTCGGAAGGTGAAATAGGTTGTTGCCGGCGGCTGTGGACGATGGAGAGAGAGTTTTTGACGGTTGAGGTGGCTTCAGAGAAGTGAGAATGAGCCGTCGGAGAGGAAGAAAGGGGTTGGCGGTTGTGGTGAGAGGTGACTGCTTGCCAGAGAAGAAGAAAGGAGCTAGCGGCTACCTAGGGTTTAAACCTGGACTTTGGTATCATATAGAAAGTAACGAGGGAGAAAAAGAGATATATTAATTCTGAGAGTGTAGTTACATATATATAGGATACATCAGATATCCTAGATTGGATGGATATTCAATAACCCAATTACCCACTACAGTCCTAATACATAATATAATCTCTCTAACAGATGTAAATCAACAAGAATAAGGGTGCAATGTTAATCTAATAAATTCTGTTAGTGATGGTAAAACAGTAAAGTATAGAGTGTGTATTCCATGATAACACCAACAAAGACTGTTGGTATGTTCTCCAGTTAATTTGTTAATCTTGTTATTATATACAATGGGGGCTGCAAGACTAGTATCTAACTAGGTTTTAAAAGAAAACAATATTTTGAGCTGTCCTCATCCTTGCCAAAGAATTTATGAAACAACTTATTTCCTCTAAGCTTGAGCTCTTCTTGTTTAACAGCTATTTGCTATTGAAGAAGAAGACGATGACTTGTCCGATAACTTTATTGTGAAGACATGCCAGAGATTTATTCCTGTCACATGTAATACTCATATCCACCTTCATAATATTCCTGTATTAATCATAGCAGAAATTTCAGCATGAGTACTGTTATAATATCTTAATGATAAAAACAAAGTTTTATATTTCAACTATTGATTAGTGTTTCACAGTTTCAGACAATAAAAAAATTTTCAATAAAGATTGTCCTGAAATTTATGATATGACTGCTAGGCATTTTAGAGTTCTTTCCCGATTTAGTAAAGATAGTATATTATGGTCATTGTTGTGGTTGATTAGATTTTTTTTTGTAAATTTATATTTATTATTTTTTTATGAATTATGAACTTATTCTTATTGTTAGGTTCATCGTTGATGGGATATAAGAGGCAATTAAGAAGCCTCTCGTGCATTATTATTTCTGTAACCCTCCTGAGAATTAGTATGCTTGTCGTATTTGATTGCCCTGAAATAGCCGCAAAGTGAGAATAATAAATGGTGGTTGACTTGTTTCTTATTACCCTCCTGGAGGTCACATCCCCCTTCATGATTTTGACCAACTTCATTTCTAATGTTTTATCCCAAGTTATTTTGGTACTTACTATCACTTCCAAATGAGAATATAATCACACTTTCAGCCATTTATGGAAGCTATATTGTTTTTTGATTTTTTTCTTACCATCATTTGGTCCACTATAGTTGGTCAATACATAGTCTTGTCATTCTTTTTGCTATATAGTCTTGTCAGACATTCTTTTTGCTACAGTCTTGTCCGACATTCTTTTTGCCACAATAGTCTTGTCAGACAATCTCTTGCTACATAGTCTTGTTAGACATTCTTTCAAATGTTCCTAGTTCAGCCAACTAGCGAGTTGATTACTGGGCTGCTGGTCGGGCGTAAGCTTACTAGTCAGTGGTCATGACTGTAGGGACTATGTTACTAAATAGGTTAGACAGGTCATGATAAGTTGGTAACTCGTCAACCTGGTTTACAAGATTTGCAATTTAAGGGTTTCAAACCCTAACCACCACCAGTTAGTTGTGCCAATCAAGGAATAAACTGAATAATATGGTATCATTGACAGAAGTCGCTATGGAAAAGCATAAGTAGTTTCATGGATTTATACCTTTATCTTGTATTATAGTAGCCAACTTGAAAACCTTCGGAGGGAAGACAAAAATTAAATTGCACAAGTGGGACTTTCTTTTGAAATCTTGCAATTTTTTCATTATGATAAAAAAAAAGTGCTTTAAAATAAACTATGTAATGTTAATTTGATTTCTTTTTCCTCTTTCTATTAAATGGCAGCATATTATGATGGTGATCGTTTCTTTACGCTTCAAGAAGGTATTCGAAAAGTAAGTTTGTCCAATTATGATTGAATTTTATTTACTTCAGCATTGTAATTTTCAGGATTGCACTCACAACTTGATCCAGCATTCTTACTCTTTACTACTGTATGCCCACTATTAGGTGTTACATGAATTAGATAGCTGTTGTTATCTTCACGGTGTATGCTTCAAATGGAAATCTTAAGACACTGGCAATTATTTGCCTTGTATATTGTTGTTAATGAATGAAAATAATCTCACAGGCGACACCCTTACTTCTCACAGTTGCAGTCCTTGAACTCAGCGATGTTGCATTTGCAGTAAGTTCTTCTACACATCTTTTATAGTAATTTGCCTTTTCAAGCTTCAGCTAAATGAAAACTTAGTCCATTTCCTTCTCGCTTTCTCAGATTGACTCAATACCAGCTGTGTTTGGTGTGACAAAAGACCCTTTCATCGTATTCTCTTCAAACATGTTTGCAATTTTGGGTAACTTTGTTAGACCTTTTGTTTAACTCACTTTGGTTGGTTATTAGCCTTATAAAGAAATATATGCATCTTATTTGGTATGACGTTTTTTGAGTATGTAATATTTCAATTTTTTGTAAGTAATTTATCTTTTAAAACAGTGAAACTATTTTCATTTTGCAGGTTTAAGGTCACTGTATAGACTCATTTCTGAAAGCATGACTGAGCTGGAATATTTACAGGTTTCAACTCTTTCTTGGCATTATTTTAATATATTATTATTGTTTTATTTTGAGCAGGCTTTTTTAAATTTCTTTCAATATTCTATTAGCTAATTGTGAGCATAGCATCTAATTTACTGCTCAATTTTTTCAAAACCGCCCATAACAAATTGTGTGCATAGTACTTATGGTAATATTGTGAGATAAGTTGTATAATAAGTTGATAACATGTCTATTATAGTTTAATACAAGTTCCTCTAGTTTTTTTGGATGACTGGATACCTATTTTGTTACTTTTGCAGAAATATATATTTTTCTGCTACTGCACAAATGCAACACTGGCCATCAATTAGTCTTTTTTTATATTTTTTCATGGGGAAAGCTTCCTTTTTCCAATTTTTTTTTACATGGACTACACTCATAACAAAACCTTCCATTATAAACTATTACATCTGGTTCTATTATTAACCGGAGGATGCTTGATGTTAATAAGCTGTGAGTTCTATGTTGGGAGCAAGCAATGTTTAAAAAATGGTCTCTATACAGATTGAGTTTCTAAATGGGGGTTTTTTTTTTTTGAAAAAATGGCAGTTAAAACAGGCATCTAATGAACAGATGATAGAAACTAATAAAAATATAATAAATGAATGACATGCCTGAAATCGACAACATTCATCAAATTACATCAATATATAAAATTTAGCATTCAAATGCATGTAATTTGATTCAAAACATATAACTTGAATACATGTAATTATCATTCAACCATGAGTTTGTAATTACCATTCAACTACGAGTAAGTTAATTTAAAAATAAAAAGTAAATAAATAACAAGCATAAGTAAACAATCAAATATTTATGACAATCAAATTATGTCAATGATAACAAGTCAGCACCATACTACCAAAAAATGGTTGTTTTTAGAAAAAAGGCTAAAAAACAACATTTTTTTACTAAAAAACCCATCTTTCAAATGGATCAGATCCATTTAAATGGACATTTAAAGTCCATTAGTTTAATGACTGTATAAGTGCAAAACTGAATGGTGTTATATAAAAATATTTAAATGGCGTTTAACTGGCCTTTATTTCTGTTTTTTGGAAAAGTAGTTGGGACTTGGAAGAAGCTTCCTTGGCATGTTAAGAGGGGCTTGCTTGACTTTAGTTGTTGACTTACCTTTTGTCTTTGCTCCCAATGGTTTTGAGGAAATAGCGAGAAGTCTAGTTTGGGGGAAGTCAGGTGGTTGGTATACATTAATTTTAATGAGAAGTCAAGTTCCAAGATATTAAAATAGATATTAAAATCTATGACATTGAACATTCATGAGAAGTTGGAGTACTATTCTTCATGGTTGGTTGAGACTTGATATTTTATAGTACTGCTTCTCACTTTTAAAGAGGCCATAGAATGTTGAACCATCTGAAAGGAAGTTTCAATATTAGTTTTTTTTTTTCTAGATGTCGTTTCTATCTTAATTTAGAATCCAAAACCTATTTTGTCTAGGTAACATTTTCCTTATGTTAATTTTTTGTCAACCATCTTATTGTTAGTTTGATAATTACCATCATAAATTGATCTAATGTTAGCTTGAGTTGTGGTTACATGCAGAAGAGGTCTAGACATCATCCTATTCAAGTCCAACACGAATGCATATGATTCACCTACATAACATGTTGTGCTATGTAGGCAATGGCATAGGTGTATGAACTCAGTTACAGGACATGGATATGGCAAGAAACATATAGATTGACATGTGTCTTAGAGGTGTCCATGAAGTGTTGGTGTGTCGAGTGTCCAACAATTGTCGGACAAAAACACATCATCTATCTAGAAGTGTTCTAGCTTCCTTTCCATTCATGTTATCATTTTGTTTTTCTTGCAAAATTAAAATGCATTCTTCTTATTCGGTGCAGCCATCAATTGGTGTTGTTTTGGGATTCATTGGGACAAAGATGATGCTTGATTTCTTTGGTACACATTTTCAAATCTTTCCTCATGCTTCGCTCTTCCATCCTCATACATTATTTCTTTCAAGATATGTGATTCACAAGATTATACATCTTCCTTATTTTGTTGGATATAATTGTTAAAAGTAATCCTTTTAGGCTACCATGTATCGACGGAGGTATCATTGGCTGTTGTTGCCACAACTCTTGGTGCTGGATTAACATTGAGCTTTGTAAAAAAAATATGACTAAAGGAACTAAACAAGCAACCGTGCAGACGAGGAACTGAATCCGAGTCGTTGATCGAGCCATTACATGTAGAAGTACTCAACCTTTTGAGCTCACAGTTAGCCAAACGATTGTTTTGTCCTGGTTAATTGTTATATGAAGCCATTTATATAATGTCAGTGTAAATGGGTTCAATTCTTTTCCCAGTTTATAAAAATGTATATTGTAGTTGAGTCTCACTTGTAAGCTAGACTTTATCAATTGAATTGTAGGATGATTGCTAATTCTCTGAATGCAACAAAATATTAGCTTCTGAATCTTTTGACAGTCAATTCGGTTTTATCATCACTTGTTGCCTTTGATGTTCTTTTCCACCTCAAACTTATTGTTGTGTCGATGACATAAATTATGCTAAATTGTATTAAGTTAAATTTTTTGTTGATAAGGGTCGTAGATATTCATTTAAAAAATTAATTTGGTTACAATCCAGTAGAAATCAATTCTGCAACCACAACCAAAAAGGAAAACCTTCGTGAGGAAGGTGACTCAATAATCATATTGAGAAACATAGATCAAAATAAATGTAACCTACATCGAAACAATAACACTAGTACACTTTTAACTATTCTGATTAATTATTTACTGGTAGGCATAATCCAAATTTTATTTAATTTGTTTAAACAAGTTTATTTTTGAATTTATAGGAATAATTAAATTTCTAAGTAACGCTTAAATTATCTCAAATGCCAAAATATACATATTTCTTTCTTTTTAAGTAAACAATGGCCTTTCTTGCTAGAGTGCTAACTAAATATTATTAAATCCTTTTGTATTTGATTCAAATATAATATTTCATGTTAAATTGTTAATACAAAGACGCAAACAGAAATACATATATTGATGAAATATAGTTGAACTATAAAACTTTCTAGTTAGCATGTTTCTAAATGTTTTAGATTGAAGTGAGTGAATTGTAAAGCATCAAGCACTCATTGGAAAAGAAAGTGATAAGAAGACCAACCCTGCACACTTTATCAACATTGAAACTAACTCAATTCGTGCTCCAAAAATCATCTTCTCACATTTTGAGTTCTCCGTGAGTCATGTACAGGGAGCCGATCCATTGCTTATTCTTTTATAGACGTGAATGATGTAGATTGAGTGTGATGGAAATATCCATGGCGGTCAGAATTCTGGAGAGATGAAATTAGAATTCCGGAGAGATGAGATTTCTGCAGAGAGACAAGGAAAGGTGACTTGATGCTGGAGAGGTCGGAAGAAACCAGCTTAATCTGTGCAATCCACCAGTTCTAGGATTTTCTTGGGTATTTAAGGACAGGGTGAACGCGATATTAGGATTGGGAATACATGCAATAGTTACAAACTTGCAATTGTGAGTTGTGAGGTGGCCATAGGAGCCACTCAATTTGGATAGAAATGTTTTTTTTTTTTTTGAAATCAGTAGATATATATTTTTTCTTCTTGTAGTCTGTGAGATTCGAACATGAAAGAAAAGTGTAAGTTCCACTCTCCTTAACCAATTACACCACAACAGTTGGTTATTTGGATAGAAATGTTAGTGTCTCGAATGGGGTAGAACGTAATTCAAAATAACGATGTTTGTGTATTTAATTGGAAATGATTTTATATAAAATTCATTCCCTTTATTTCCCAATTTCATTCCCCCATCCTCTTTCTTGGAATTTCGAAAGGAATTCCTAAACAATTCCTTCCTCCTCCCCTCTTCGTGCAACAGAGACCTCGCCTCCTCCTCCTCTTCCCTGTCCCTCCCTCCCCTTCCCCATCCTCCTCACCACTGCCACCGCTGCGACCGCCACAAACACCACCCTCAGCGCACACAAAGTCCTCCAGTCCTACAACTTCCCCAAGAACAGGAGCTTCCTCCTCGTCTGCATCCTGTTATATCCTTCCGTCAACACTAATCAATCTCATTCCATGTTGTATATCTACATATTCTTCTGAAACTTCTTTACCTTGTGATCCTTCACTCCTTGAGATTTGCAAGTACCTTCTTTCCAATGGACTGTTGCTATTCATCTCCCACCTCAACGAGAAAAACACCATCCTATTCACCTACCCATAGAGTTGGAAAACGGACTGAGTCGGGCCGGCCTGGCCCAAGAAATGGCCAGCCCGCCCGGGCCTGGACCGGGTCGGGTCTGCCCGAAGGCTGGTCCAGGCCGTGTCGGGCCTGTTCCTGCAAACCATGGGCCCGACACGGCCCATGGCCCGTATGTGGGCCAGGCCTATGGGTCGGCGGGTCGAGCCGGGTCGGTCCATTAGGCCTAAAATGAATTTTAAATTTTTTTTTATTAATAAAAAAAAATTTGAAATACAACAATTTTTTACATAAAAAATACAAAAGATATTTACATTATTTGTTTTATATTTTTTTTAAATTTTTACATCAAGAATTATTCATTTGGGGAGTCTGTTCTGTCTGTTGAAGTTGATGTCGCATCATCGTCTTCTTCTCATTCAGACTTCAAGCTCAATCCTTGAAGACAGTCAACCGCATCGTACCAATCTTTTAAGCAGACGGAGGCTTCTACAGACTTCTCTGATAATCTACATCTTTTATCATTTAATACTCTTTTTCCTGCAAAAAATGCA